>RJVU01080244.1:650648-691974 GCA_003731715.1 Anabarilius grahami | reverse complement strand
GGAATCAACTCTCCAAAAAAGTCAATTAGATCGGTCTCAAACAAATCCTTCAGTTCTTCAAAATAATGGCCAGAGTTCAAAATACTCACTTCTACAACGGTGGTGTCGTGGCGGGGCTTTCCTCCTAGCCCTCGAGCTCCACAATCACTCCCTCAATGACGAACGGTGTTGCCGGCTCGCGCACCTGGTCAGACTCTGTCAGTGGTCCAGGCTCCGAGGCGATGAAAGACTCCGTCCTTATCCTCAGTACGGGCTCGTCTCTCGCGGGTGGCCGGTCTCCACAGTCTGCGGTGGGCTCAAACAGCATTTCCATCACGTCATTTGCTGGTGGTGGTTGGTTGGTCTCTGGCAGTGGAGTGGGGCTGGTGTCATCCTCAGCCGGGCTGATGGTGAACAGGGAGTTGTTGTTCACCAGCACCCACTCCACAAATGCGGCGAAGTTCTCCGTCGGACCGCCCGCTGGAATGCGTGCTTTGGACCGCTCGCTCAGGCTGGTGTGATAAAATACACAGAGCGAGCGGTCTGGGAAGTGAGTCTGGCATGCAAGCTGGATAAAGTCAGTAGTGTGTTGTTCCAGCGAGCAGTCTCCCTGCTCCAGTCAGAGAAGCTGGACGGCGGGTAGATCCATTGGGACAAGACACGAACAAAAAAACTGAAGAAAAATGCCACAAACAAAAATTCACGAAATTGTCCGTTCTTCTGTTACGTGACGTGAGTGTATAAAGGCACAAGGACGAAGGAGAATACGAAGAGTAATATTTAATCACAAAAACAGGCAGGAACTCAGTAAACAGTATAACATAAACAAGAATGGACGAGGAATGAGGGAGAACACAGGGTATAGAGGGTATGCATCGACGTCACTTTCCCGCCGGAACGTGCTCCCTCAGCTGGACTGAGTGGTAAAAGAACCTGCTGCATGACTGGATTTAATAGGGGAAACTGCGAAAACGCGAGTAAAACAAACGATTACACTAAAGGTTGGACTCAAAATTGTTTCTTACAACTTGTCAAATACACCTAATCAATGGATGTTGACATGCTGCCAGGAATCGTGTTTCATGACATTTATATGTGCCTGATTTCGACGCCGAGGAAATACATAAAGTAAATCTGCCTGTGAACACTTTATATAACTACAATATAGGTAGGTTTAAATCCGCGTAATCACTTATATCAGTGTTATATATATCGTCATATTGTCCAGCCCTAAAACTTGTATAGTTTTATTGTAGTTTTTGTCAGTGTTTATTTAAAAACACACAATTATGCAGAATATAAGATGGTAAATATTTAATTGATGAGTTGTCAACACAAATGTATAACAATACAATATATACGGTATGATTTTTACCTCAAAATCCGACAATTTGACACAAAATGATAACTGCAAATCCATGTTTCTCTGCCTGGAGTCCAGTTGTTTCTGTGAATTGCAGTGATCCATTTGCTTCTTTTTTCTGTAGCTTTCGGCAGTCTTTAAATATATACCTCAGGTTTTGTGTCAAAGCTATTTGTACAGTCAATCACAAAGCTCTTTCCCGTTTTGGATGTGTTTTGTGTGTTTTTCGCGGCATTCACGCTGAAAACCAATGCTGCCGCTCAGGCTTTGTGCCACTCAGTGGACGTGACCGCAGTCATAACGGTCGACGCTGACGTCACGTGCATACCCTCTATATCAGGGATGGGCAACTTCGGTCCTGAAGGGCCACTGTCCTGCAGGGTTTAGCTCTAACCATGATAAAACTCACCTGTCTGCAGCTTTCTAGTAATCCTAAAACGTTGATTAGCTTGTTCAGGAGTGTTTGATTAGGGTTGGAGCTAAACTCTGCAGGACAGTGGCCCTCCAGGACCGAAGTTGCCCATGCCTGCTCTATATATACAAGAGGCAAACAAAGGGAACTTAACAAGATAATTAACGGGACACAGGTGAATGAAATGACTAATTAAACAGAATGGGGAAAACTAGGCCACAGAAAACACAGGAGACATGTGACAATATGTTACTATAATACTTAAAAAAAAAATGTTAGTATGTTTTAATAAAGCTAAAATGTTTTAAAAAGCTATAAAACACTAAACTATTCCATGTTTGTCTCATATTTAAATTATTAAAAGTTTCCTTTCTATTGTCTATCCGGTCAAGGTTTATAGGGATTTTAAGAAGTAATTAGTTAAATTAGCTACTTGAGTAATTAAATTACTTTTCAGACAGAGTAATTAGAAAAGTTTTTTAAATACATCATTGATGATGTAATTAGTAATTAATTACTTTTTTGAAGTAACTTACCCAACACTGCTGTTAATGTCTATCCCCTTTATAGGACAGACTCAGCATATCTATTATGTCTCACCCGATGGGAGACTCAGAACTTGGATGATCTGTTACAGTCTCACCCTTGCAAGTCGGGACTCAGAACAAGGAGTGTCTGTTGAAAGGGTACCTTTATCCCTTTTCGATGAGGAGGAGATTGCAATATGGCACTTCTCCATTCCAGTGCTGTGTTTGGCTGTTGGAGAGCCGCCTTTCCCCTGTGGAACTCATTTGCATAAAGCACAAAGTTGGAAGTCTTTAAAGTGTCTTTAAAGTTTACCAATGCATTTCTAACTTTACAAACCACCACCAGAATACCTTTGGCAATATTATAAACAAACAAGACGTTGCACTACAAATAACTGTCACTGAGAATACTTATTTCTCTGAATAAGTGTTACCTTTGGCTAAAAGTGTTAAAATAAAAACCCGGGTTATTTCTTCACACAGGAAAATAAGAAAAAAAACAAACAAAAAATAATTAAACCAAAAGAAATTACAATAATATGAAGGACCCTGCTGGTTCAGATGGGATTAGAGACGTGACTTTCCAAAATAGTACAAATTTATTTCACAAAAATCATTTACTCTAAAATGTTCTAAAAAAAAACATTTACAGTTTACCAGTTATTTACCCACAGTTAATAAGAGTTATAACAATGTGCATAACAATTCTTAAAGCAAGTGATAATCCAAAAACAAAAGACAAGACCAAAAAAGACAAATATACTCTCCCCTTCTGCTCAGCCTCAAAATCACAGCTCATCAGATAATCACATGTGGATATATATATTGTAACAGGCACTTGTACAAACAAAATAAAAAAAATACAAAGAGAGCCAAAACACAATAGGTCATTCACAATTAATATTTAAAAATCGTCCAAGCTGTCATGATTGAACACAGGAAGCAGATGCAAGTAACGCCGTTTATTTACAACAAGCAGTAAGAGAGTGAACAAACAATGAAATGTGCAGACTTCGGTTGGCACAGGGACTGGGATGATCGGTTGGTGAAGCGAGGTGGTGACGTGAAGAATGGTGGTGAGAGGATTCCAAGATCCAGACAAGCAACGAGACACGATCAGGAACAACAGGGACTCCGATCAGGAACAACAGGGACTCCGATCAGGAACAACAGGGACTCCGATCAGGAACAACAGGGACTCCGATCAGGAACAACAGGGACTCCGATCAGGAACAGACAAGACAACCACAAACAGACTCCAAACAACGATCTGACAATGAGATGAGAATGAGGTGAGTATTTAAAGGGGTGAGTGAATGAGCAGCAGGTGGGGACGGTGATGAGTGGCAGCTGGATCCCCTGATGATCCACGTGGCATGGACACACCCACAAACACACTCGCACGCATACATACACAAACACACCCACTGCTGTCACAACACAGAGCACGCGACAAGAAGGAAACAATGCATCTGCGAACCGTGACACAAGCTGCTTCACTGAACAAGAATACAAAGCATGTTAGTTTAATATACTTGCACAAAAGACAAAAATGTCCAAGTGCAAGATCAATTGGGCAGAATAATCTTAAAACCACTCTAAATCAGCGGTTCAAAACCGCAACGTCGTACCATATGAAACAGACCTATAAAACAGGGGCCGTTTTCACAAAACATCTTAAGGCCAAAAGTAGCTCTTAAATTGCCGATTCAGGTGAAACTCTTAAAAATAATGGGCGTGTCAGTCCTAATTTTAGGAGTAATACATTTTTGCTCTAAGAGTATTTCACAAAGCATTTTAGCGCTAAAACTAGCTCCTAAATCTGTAAAACGTTAGGAGTAGTCAAGAGGACTCCTAAGTCACTAAGACCAAATCACAAATATTATGACTTTATAAGACAATTTCGAAAATTACCCACCTCCATCGAGATTTCTTGTACTGTATTTGCAAAACTACTGCGCTGGTGAGCGCTGTAGTCGTTGTAGTCCAGAGCTGCGCTTGGAGTATTTACGACAGTGTGATTCACTGAAGGAACCTGTAGGGGGAGCTTCGCAAATCTTACGGAGTTCCACTTTAACTTTATATACTAGTTTAATTAGTGACACTTAGCCTACATTTTAAAACCTTTATTTGAATATGGCAACATTTTTATTAAAAAATATTTATTTGAATAGGGCAACATTTGTATTTTAAAACCTTTATTTTAATATGGAAACATGACACCTCATTCTACAATATTTCTATGATTAAATCGCTGACTCCTCCCCCATCAGCCAATCACTGTGTGTATACTCCATGGCAACAGGGTCAACCCCACCCTTACTCTTAGCTTAAAGGGTTAGTTCACCCAAAAATGAAAATTCTGTCATTTATTACTTACCCTCTTGCCGTTTCACACCCGTGAGACCTTCGTTAATCTTCGGAACACAAATCAAGATATTTTAGTTGAAATCTGATGGCTCAGTGAGGCCTGCATAGGGAGCAATGACATTTCCTCTCTCAAGATCCATAAAGGTACTAAAAACACATCTAAATCAGTTCATGTGAGTACAGTGGTTCAATATTAATATTATAAAGCGACGAGAATGTTTTTGGTGCACCAAAAAAAAACAAAATAACGACTTATATAGTGATGGCCGATTTCAAAACACTGCTTCAGGAAGCTTCGGAGCATTATGAATCAGCGTATCGAATCATGATTCGGATCGCGTGTCAAACCGCCAAACTGCTGAAATCACGTGACTTTGTCGCTCCGAACAGCTGATTCGACACGATGATTCATTATGCTCCGAAGCTTCCTGAAGCAGTGTTTTGAAATCGGTGTTTTTAGTACCTTTATGGATCTTGAGAGAGGAAATGTCATTGCTCCCTATGCAGGCCTCACTGAGCCATCAGATTTCAACTAAAATATCTTAATTTGTGTTCCGAAGATTAATGAAGGTCTTACGGGTGTGGAACGGCATGAGGGTGAGTAATAAATTACAGAATTTAAATTTTTGGGTGAACTAACCCTTTAAGACATCTCTCTATTCCTTAGTAAAAGTTTGTCTCTGCAGCTTTGTGAATAGGTTTTAAGAGAAAACTCTTAACTCTTAGTGGTAAGATAAAATGTTTTGTGAATACGGCCTCTGATCTATAAAACAGCAGCTAGCGCTCTTAGGCCGCACCTGAAAAAAAAAAAAAAAAGCGTTTCAAATGATTTCCCCCTTCCCAAAAAGAACCCACAATAAAGTTTCTTACCTCACAAGCGAGATTGTTAGACTATCGTAACTTTATGCTACCTGCGCTCATCACTTCACGCACACACACACATCCCTAATAACAAACACATATTTAGACTGTGATCTGCGACTGGAAAAAGAGCAATAAAGCAGGCGACTCACCAGGGGAAAGCGACAGGAAATATAAGCCGAAAGATCCTTTTCTGCCCACACAACGTGCACACAGGAGAAGAATCAAAACGCCACACTTGGATATGCTTTTTATAAAGCCACTAACACACCTCAGTGATTGCGCGGCACAGGTGTGCTCAATGTCAGGATGCAGCTCCACGCCAGTGGACGTGTCTTCCCATTTAAAATATACACAACCATTGAAATGGACACAAATAATAAAAAAAATAAAAAAAAAATATTAAATACACTTAAACGGTCACATAAGCACGAAATGGATGTGTGTAGTTTGCAGTTTTAAGGTTTGAAAACATAGTTATGAATGGATTTGGATGGATCTTTGTGATCTGCATCTGGAGGTCCTGAGGAATTTTTATGGCAGTTGCAGGCCAAAACCTTAAGAATTAGTCTCTAGATGGGTAAAGGGCAGAAATTGCATGTGACCAATTAGAATTCCTGTCCTTCCCGAGCTTGGTACCAGAGGTCTTCTTCTTGCCCTCTAAAATGTGTCTGGCAGTTGTCCTAGCATCTTTCTCTGATGGCGTTGGACAGTTTGTTTGGATCTTGGTGGACTAACACAATCAAAATGTAGCAAACCTTTGTTCACTGTTATGGACAGAGAGGGGCCCGGCCATAAATTGGGCCCTGGACTGTGCTGTTCCCTACAATGTCATTAAATAGATAAAACATTTTACATTTGTGTTCTTAATTTTTGACTTTCACCATTGGCTCCCTCCTCTTTTTAAGACATAGGGACCCCATTATGACATTTTAACAAACAGTAACTGACTTTAAGGGTTTTGTTTGTATTATTATCTTTTTATAGTTCCTTTTTTTTTTAAGAATATTTGCATTATTATACTTTTAAACTGCCAAGTTTCTAAAATAAGGAAAAACATTTAAAAAGAAAACCACAATATATAAAAATGTAGCATTTCTGTTCGATGTCCTTAGTGGTGCTAGAATCACAGACTCAACCTTTACATGAATAGTTCTCTCTCACTCTTTTATTTTTGTAATCCTTAATGTAGACAGTCTACACTCAGGCAAACCACCCCAGCCCTACAGAGGGCAGTAAAACATGCTTTCCAAAATCCATTATACTCAGAGTTGGCGCTCATCTGTTTGTTCAGTGGAACCTTTGGGGCTTTGATTTTAAGAACCATGCAGAGTGAAGTTTCATGTTCTTGGAAAGTCTTTGAAAGGCAGTTCGAAAGTGGAAGGAGTCTGGAAAACTGGTGTTTCTAAGGGACTAATTAAAAGCTTGGTGGACAAGAAATTCATAATGGCTATTGTTGGCATTGCTTCAGGGTTTAATTAAACAGCCTCATGTCTAATGATGTGATGTGGGATATTGCATTTGTCTTACAATCCTTCAGAGAGAGAGAGAGACTACATAAAAAAACAAATTGGAAGAAAGCTTAGTCGATACAGTTTGGGTATGCAGGGGAATGGCTATTGGCTTGTAGATGATGGAAAATGACATTATTGCTAAAGTTATTTACAAAAAAGACTTCGGTCAATGGTTCATTCTCTGTTGGGACACAACCAGCTTCCAATAATTATGCCTTCAAGTTATATCTGAATGATCATATTTAAGAGATGAGAAAAACATGCAACTATAAAGTCTTTTAATATTTACCACTGAGACACTCAAGATTTTTATTGAGCTTAAACTTTCTGAGTTGCGGGTGTGTCAATTAAAGGATTAGTCCACTTTCAAATAAAATTTTCCTGATAATTTACTCACCCCATGTCATCCAAGATGTTCATGTCTTTCTTTTTTTTCAGTCGAAAAGAAATTAAGGTTTTTGATGAAAACATTCCAGGATTATTCTCCTTATAGTGGACTTCAATGGCCTCCAGACGGTTCCAAATGTCAGTTTCAGTTGCAGCTTCAAAGGGCTTTAAACGATACCAGACGAGGAATAAGGGTCTTATCTAGCGAAGCGATCAGTCATTTTCTACAAAAATACAAATGCATATGCTTTAAAAACACAATTGATCGCATTGCACGTGTTTCCGCTTTCCGTATTCTTCAAAAAGCTAACGCTGTATGTCCTACCCTTTCCTATTACGGAACGAACTGAATTTTATTTGAAAGTGGACTAATCCTTTAAAGAATCATGATGGAAACAAATTGGTATTAATAATTGTGTATGTTGAATATACAGTTTGTTTACATATATGTAATCCTCAGACAGAGTGTTGGGCATTGGAACACTTTAATGGCTGAAAGTTGGAGAAATAAATAAGCATATGATATTGAATGTAAATCAGCATAAAATGCATAGATAAAGCATCAATTTCACACCTAATGCACATCCTTTGCTGCTCTTCATTTTATTGCACTAGTGCTTAAATGTCTTTTGTATTTGTTGATAAGTGAAAAAGAGAAGAATTATGCAATGTGCTGTATGTAATTTTTGTAAGTTATATTTTTGGCCTTTCTGCTTTTATTTTGCTAAAGACTGGGAGGCATGGGATTGGGAAAGATAAGTGATAATAAGTGAAGTGACATGTGGCCAAGTATGGTGACCCATACTCGGAATTTGTGCTCTGCATTTAACCCATCCAAGTGCACACACACAGCAGNATAAGCATATGATATTGAATGTAAAACAGCATAAAATGCATAGATAAAGCATCAATTTCACACCTAATGCACATCCTTTGCTGCTCTTCATTTTATTGCACTAGTGCTTAAATGTCTTTTGTATTTGTTGATAAGTGAAAAAGAGAAAGAATTATGCAATGTGCTGTATGTAATTTTTGTAAGTTATATTTTTGGCCTTTCTGCTTTTATTTTGCTTAAGACTGGGAGGCATGGGATTGGGAAAGATTGGGTCGCTCAAAGTATTGTTGTGTCATATGTAGGAATGATGCCCACTCTGACATTTTCTCCCATTTTATTGTAATAAAAATTGTTTGAATGCACATCACAATTCTAGGTCTACAAATCTTGTAAACATTAACTTCCCAGGAGAACTTGTGGTCAGCATTAGCCCTTCTATATTTGTTTTTCATAAGCTAGATGTTTTCTTGAAATTTGGTTGTAGAAGCAGTGATGTGTCGTGCCAACTGGGTGACGGCAATATTTTACTTTATGATTTTCTTTCTCCCATTTGTTTTTACTATGTGCTTGTATATACTGCCAAAAGCTGTGTGTTTCATGGGGCTAATGACAAACTAATGGCATTCTGGGAAGTTCAGGGTCAGTGTGGAAAGGTCAGCAAGTGTACCTCATCTGTAGATCAGCACTAACAACGCTGTCAGTGACATTGGTCATGTGTGGGGTGGAAATGGGCCATAGAGATGGGGAAAGTCAACGCCTGGCCGTATTGAAAGAGGCTGAGGTGGTCTGTCAAAGAACGTTTTTACAGCCCTTGGTCTCCAAGAGGAGTATGTACACTCTATCCAATTAGCATTCATGAATTCCCTTCTTGCAGCACAGCCCAGTGAAGTATTACAGTCTCATAACCTGACTCAGTGAGAAATTAATAACAGTACCTGCTGATGTAATGGCAACTGGCAAGTGGCTTAACTCTGCTCTATTCATTTTTGACTGAATAGTGCAGTCAAAAATGTTAAATTCTGCCATTTGTTTTACCCACCCTCATGCTGTTCACAACCCATATGCTGTGAATTTAAAGGGTTAGTTCACCCAAAAATGAAAATTCTGTCATTAATTACTCACCCTCATGTCGTTCCACACCCGTAAGACCTTCGTTAATCTTCGGAACACAAATTAAGATATTTTTGATAATCTGATAGCTGTATGACTTCTCAGAAGACAGCAATTTAACAACCACTTTCAAGGTCCAGAAAGGTACTAAAATGGTTGACGTGACTGCAGTGGTTCAACCTTAATTTTATGAAGCGACAAAGTTTCTTTTTGTGTGCAAAAACAAAACAAAAATAATGAATTTATTCAACAATATCTTCTGTCTTGTGTCATTCTGCTATGTTGTTTACATCCACCACTTCCAGGTTCTATGTCTGAAGGCCGGCTCAGTATTGGCTGAAGCTGATCACGTGAGCAGCGCGACGCATGCGTGTGATGCCAACACAGGACTTTTTTTCTCGTAATTTAACGAGTTTATTCTCAACATTTTATCTCGACTTTTTTCTCGAAATTTTACGACATTTTTCTCATAATTTAACGAATTTGTTCTCGTAATTTAATGACTTTTTTCGGGTAATTTAATGACTTTATTCTCAACATTTTATCTAGACTTTTTTCTCGAAATTTAACGACTTTTTTTCTCGTAATTTAACGAGTTTATTCTCAACATTTTATCTCGACCTTTTTCTCGAAATTTAACAACTTTAATCTCGAGATGGTTTTATTTTTTTTATTATTGCTTGGCCCTTATCCTCTTCCGTACCACTTTAGATCGATCATGAGAAATATAAATCTAGGCATATGACTTCAAACCTTTGACTGGTAGTTTAAATATGTGTGTTTTGCATTTAAATGTCCAAATCAATTTTTGTCAAATTTGTCAGTCAAATCAAACAATGAGGCCTGAATTAATGAGATCTGGTTATTTTAATCCAAGTGCGTTGCATTGCGGGATACAGTATTCCATTCAGTGTGCTCAGAATATTCAAAGTAATTATAGAAATATCAGCTTCTACACAAATAGTAGGAGCAGTATGCTATTTTAAACATTCCCTGTGTGTGATGAATGTATGATGGAAAGAATGGGAAAAGAACAGAGGAAGTTGTGGGAAGAGCCCAGACTCGGTGGGATCAACTCCCCTCTCTCACCTCCCCTCTCTCTAATCACTACTCGTGACCTCACCAGTGCTGTTGTTGGCTCTGGTCGGGGCCTGGACCCAAGGGGGGTGGCCCCTGCCATGAGTGATGGAGCGGAGCCTGACCCACGGGCTGTTTACTCTAGCACACCAAACATTCTTCACCCTCATTTGTGCCAACTTCCATTCACCTTGTTCGGTGTAGAAGGACAGATTAATCAGGATAAGAGACTTTTATTTACCCTCACTGGGCTGAGCGGGACAAATTACTTTTGAAAGTCAGACTCGGCTGTGAGCCTGGTCCCTGCCGCAGAGCCTAAGGGTCCTCAAGCATCTACCCCCCTCTCTTCTCTTTTCTTCAGTTTTTTCGCTCCCTCTCACAGGGGTTTTGCATTAAGAGGAAATTACGGCATGCTGAAGGCACGTGTACAGGTTTTTGATCTGAGACTTGAGCTTGCGTTCACATATGCAGGTCTATGGATTGTGAAATGATCTTTTATTAGACCGTTTCATTTGCCAAACAATATCGTTTTGATGTCTTAAAGGGATAGTTCTGTCATATTCTGCCATCGTTTACTCACCCTCATGTTGTTTCAAATCCTGTATGACTTTCTTTCTTCTGTGGAACTTAAAAGAAGATATTTTGGAGAAAAAAAATAACAGTTGCCAGGACATATTTTCCAGGTAAATGCATACAGTACTACTGTTTGCAGTGGAAGTAGCCTATCTTGAAGCCTGAAAACTGAACAGCTGAACCTCGCTTGCAAGCAAAAAGGGAAAGTGACAGTACCCGTATAATAAAACAGGGGTTCCCAAACTTTTCAGCCCACGACCCCCAAAATAATGATGCTAGTGACTCGCGACTCCCACTATCTTTTGAGGTGGTTAAAGTATAGGCCTACAAACGTTGAGCGCAATGCGTGCACACGCGTGCAGTGTAAACGAGGCTCGCCGCGCCGCTTCGCTAAAGATAGACGCCTCGCCTATTTTTGACGGACGCCGCGTCCAAGACGCGCAGTTCAAATATAAAGTAAAAATAATCACCTTGTGTAAACTCCCGCTCATATTTCACATCACTAGGAGGCCAGAAACTGACAACAAGAGATGCGAAGTTGAAAAACTTGAAATTTCTTTGTTCTTGTCGTCCATAACTGGACTTTTAAGTGCATTAACTTCGTCTGTAGGCTACAGCAAAATAAAGTATGGCATAGCAATAAACACAATTAAACCAGACAAAATATAACCATTTAGCCATTAAAAACACGAATCCAGCCGCTTCTCTTCTGAAATGCTTCTGGTGTGAGTTGACACCGCGCAGAGGACGGAACAAAACCTCGCCGGAGCCGTAACGAGCCGCAGACGCGTGCAGTGTAAACGAGGCTTTAAAGCTCAATAACGCGTGCTGCTCCGCATATCTACTGCAAAGGCATGACGGTGCTTCTCCGCTCTCCTCCCTGCGTTGTCTTTGGTCGATATTAACCAACGTTTCCTTTCGACAAAAATAACATCCAAAGCCTAAAGAATTACCTACATGCACTTGTCGGCATGTTTAACATGGTGCTGTAAATTGACCTGCTACAACTGATGCTGTTGCTAAAATGTTGTTAATCTATCATAATCACCTCAGGAGTCACGGTCGAGGGGAAGGAAAATCGAAAGGTTGATAGCTTTTTTTTATTTGCATGGTTTTTGTTTTTAATTTAACTACTATTTTTAGTATTTTGTTACAATTATTGATAAAATTTACTATTTCTAATCATTTAAAAAAATATATATATATTTTTGATTTCTGGAAATCATCTCGCGACCCCCCGGGGGGTCCTGACCCCCATTTTGGGAACCACTGTAATAAAACATGAATCAACATAGTTTGCATAGCATCACATTTCTTGTGCTCGTTTATGTTGGTTACAATGCCAATTTCTAAACCAGTTACTACTTTTTTGTACTATTTGCCTATAAATAGCCTCGCTGTCGGCATGAAACAGAAGTTGCCATAGTCTTATATATATCCATGTGAAACCGCTTCTCGAACAAGAAAAATGTTTGACTTGTAAACAGCTGACTTGTTGTCTTGCTGCCTATCAAGCTATGACTTTGCAGGCGTTTGTTCACAAAGGTACCTCACGAAAAAAGTACATTTACATACAAACTGACCACGAACCACAACTTTCAGATGCCATATTTATTAACTGTCATGGAATGGAACTATGATTGTGGGATATCAAAGGCAGCAAGGATACATCTATGCTGTAAGTTAGACATCCTCTGCAAGTAACTTGTAGTTTTATGTTTCAACCACTAGATGGCCAAAAGTTATATATGGTTTCTTTCAAATATCTTTGTAATCTGCAGAAGAAAGAGCATTTTTTGATCTACATGAGGGTGAGTAAATGACGACAGAATGTAACTTCCATACCTCACAGCCTCGTATTCATTCACACAAATTAAATATGGGTTTTATGGTTAATCACAAGTGGATTTTTCCTTTTTTTTTAATCGTTTGTACTCACATCCATTCAAAAGTCGGTCAATTTGTTACAGGCCTATTTAAAACAAAACCTGTGCAAAAGCTGACCAAACGCTTGTTTGGGTTTTGAAATTTTGCCAAGCTTTCAAAGTGCACAGACCTTCCTAAAGGTCCTTCTTCATGATGGATCTTGCATGCTGAGGTGGTGTGAAATGGATTTGATCCAAGACAGTGGTTTATTCAGCAGTCTTAGTGGGAGCGGACCGCAGCTGTCTCTACAAATATTTCCTGAAGAACGTTTCTGCCTTGTAGCTGAAGGCTGTGAATTCAGATTTCTCCCAAATGACAGATTATAGGTTTTAAGGAACATCTGTATATACACGCACTGTAGAGGGAAGTGTGTGTTTTGCATTTGAATGGGAGATGAGCGAGATCAAGTCGGTCCTGTGACTTCCACCCTGTTAAACGACAGCTGGCTTTAGCAAAGCAGCTGACAAACATTTCTCTTATGGCCATTATCCCTAAACAGTTGCTTTGCACATTTACTGTAATGCACGTCCCTACATATGCACTCTCCAAGTGACTGTCTAATACGCTTTTTAATGAAATTGGCATCATTGAGCGAGCTGTTTGAACGCAACGAACTCCAGCTCAGAACTCCAGAACTCAACTCCAGCTCAGCCTTTCTCAATCTCATTCTATTTGTAAAATGCAACTTACATAAAATTTGATTATATACACCAACGTGATTTTTACGTAAAGTGTGGTTCTACCACATACATTGACGCATTTAAAGCACTAAAACGTAAAATACATATTGACAGCAATAAAACGTAAATTATTTACGTATCCAAGTGTGAATGTGTATGAATTCCCATGTATTAATATTAAAATCGTGGCATTGTTTTGATTCAGTTGTATTCAATTGTAAGCAATTGAATTCAAATTTTTGTAAGCAAAGTGTATGATTTACCTCATAATTTTCTATGAAAATGTAAGACAATATAATGCAATTTTATTGCACATTATTAAAATAATAAATAAATTGTAAATAAAAAATATGCTTTATTTACTGTGAAAAACACGTTTTATATATATAATTAAATGTCACATAGGCAAAACACACACAACACATGAAAATCATACAATAAACAGAGACTAAATAAAACAAATTATTTTATTTATTTATTTATTTGTTTAGTTAACAGGGACACTGCACATTAATAAAACATTTCTGTAAATGCACCAGAATTAGCCAAAGGCTATTTTTCATCTGTAGTCCCTGGACAGAATGTTACAAGTCACCCTAGAAAGAAATATGTGGTTAAAATACATAACATACTACATAAAAACCATCTCTCAATATAAACAACTCAGTAAAATAAAAAAATCAATTGTCAC
The DNA here is from genome assembly GCA_003731715.1 of Anabarilius grahami. Classification (NCBI taxonomy): domain Eukaryota; kingdom Metazoa; phylum Chordata; class Actinopteri; order Cypriniformes; family Xenocyprididae; genus Anabarilius; species Anabarilius grahami. The sequence continues at coordinate 677,669 of RJVU01080244.1, read as the reverse complement.
ATCAATACATGTTTTTAGTCGCATTTATTAAATGCAGTTTATTCATCTACTTAACATTTCTGTTCGCGACTTGTGGTGCAAACCCGTTTCGCATAATGTTAAACAAGACTACACTTTAAAACCTTAACATTTCTGTAATTGTTTAACCATTTTGTAATATTTAGTTTGTTTGCTGTGAGACACAAAAGGCGTTTTCTTCCATGCAGCGACTGACAATACAACCATAAGATACACCAAAGCACAACATAAATTCACAAATCACATATTGCTGCACTTCAAATCTTTAGAATCCATATGTTTGCAAGGAACAGATCCAAATTCAGCCCCTTATCCGGCGATCATCTTCATTCTCAGCAGCGACTGTCACGGGTCAAAACCCGCATTCGTTATGATTCAAATTTGAAAGTTGCGCCCTCAAGAAGCGTTACGTCATGGTTTACTGCACGGATATTGAACATGGATATTGAATAGCGGCTCAAAATGTGGTTTTAATGCTAAATTACTATTAAAATTGTAATTTTCCTACACATTTCTGTCCATTATGTTTTATTATTTTAATATTCTGTATAAAATGGGTATGTTTAGGTTGGGGTGGGATTTAATGATCTTACATTTATCTATATAATGATAAAAGGGAAATTATACATATATCTTTATGACATGAAAGATTCGTAAATATTTTACATTTTTTTGCTGTTATATTGTACATTTCAGCACCTATCCAAATGTACAAAAATTTACTTTTTGTGTCTTTGAAAGTTTGAATACCTACATATTAATAATGAGACCAGGCTGGATACACAAACAAAAAAAGTACTGTGGTGTGCTGTAAAAACCATTTAATAACCAGTTAATTAACTGTAAGTTACCTTACCATATATCAAGAACATTATAATTAACAAAACAATACAAAAAAGTATGATATAAAGTTAACATAAAAAAGTAAAACGTGTGAAAATCAATTTTATATTTAACAAGACAATACGTCATTTTACTGTAAAATTTTGCCGTAGTTAAGTTTTTTTGTAAGCAGTGTATGATTTACCTCAAAATTTTCTATGAAAATGTAAGACAATATAATGCAATTTTATTGCACAATATTATTTAAATAATAAATAAATTGTAAATAAAAAATATGCTTTATTTACTGTGTAAAACGGACATTTCCAAAAGCCTATGTGACATTTGACTACATATATAATTTTATATATATATATATATATATATATATAATTTTTGATCCATATATCAGTTATCAGTTAAGTACAATTTATGTTATTTAGTATGTTTATTGCATGATTTTCGTGTGTCGTGTGTGTTTTGCCTTTGGGGTCACATGTCCTCTGTCTATTCAAGTTTATTAGGCATGTCAAATGGATAGGCCAATTTTAATGAAGTCATCAAATGAACTTCCACCTTACAGTATCACTTGTATTATCACGGTACTTAACAGATTTAAGAAATTCAGGTAGTTTGGAATAATGGCATACTGCAGTGTTCATCAAATCAAGGGCTGGATTTTACTGATATATACTGATTTGAAAAGGAATTATCAAAGAGCGAATTAATGTGTGTGTTAAGAATGCCACTCAAGCTTGACATATGTTTGAATTTATTTATTTAGTTAAAGTGATTTTGCTGTTCAATGGATTTAGAAGAGTTTGAAGGATATGGAAAAGTATTCCTGTATGGCGTTCTGCACTCGTCCACTCCCGTCCAATGAAATAAACGCTTTATAGAATGTCAGGAGAGGCTCTCTTCCCTGTGCGATGTTTGTGTTTTATGGCTGTATGTGGGAAGCTCGTATGCAGTGGGCTCAACACTGATGTGAGTCCACTGTAACTGTGGTTAAGGGTGTAGTAAACCCTGGGCCCTTCACTTTTATGATCTGAATGAAGTAGCTGGAAAACACTGTTGGGAAGAACAGCCAGCTTTCGTCCTCCAACCTCTCAAACAGCCTGCAAACAAAACTGGCTGGATAGATTAGATATGGATGGAATTTACAAGCAGTTTCTAATGCAGAATTAGGATTATTTTCAGTGATTTTTGTGCCAGAACATTTTTGAAAATTATTTAATTTATGTAATTTATTTATTTTGTAATGTAATTTATTCCCACGATGGGAAAGCTGAATTTTCAGCAACATTATTCCAGTTTTCAGTGTCACATGATCCTTCAGAAATCATTCTAATATGCTTATTTGGGGCTCAAGAAACTTTTCTTAGTATTATCAATGTTGAAAATAGTTGTGCTGCTTAATATTTTTGTGGAAACCATGAAACATGTTTTTGAAATCTTTGAAATAGAAATCTTGTGTAAGATTATAAATGTCTTCATTGTCACTTTTGATCAGTTTATTGCATCCTTACTGAATAAAAGTATTTTTTTAAGAAAAAAAAAAAATCTTACTGACCCAATTTCTCAACTGAATAGTTATCCTTTTATGAGGTCTCACAGCCTGTATAACTATTTTAGTCAACACTGTTTGCATCATGAATTAAAATGAATTATTATAACTGGTGTAGGCATCAATCAGTCATACTGGACCAATATTGTTCACCATTATAGAAAAAAAGAATCCATTTTGTGTCTAAGCCTGATGAGAATGAGAATTCAACTTCTACAGTGCTAAGAAACTACAGCACAAAATGACCACTAGGTGGCGCTCTAAGACAGCTTATTTTTAAACATATGACCCTGTTGGCATACAACATGAGGGTGGAATGCTTCTCAACCTCTAAAACTGTAAACAAATTAACACAGAGTCTGGTGACAATTATACAAATGACAATAAATAACTGCATGAATGCCAGTAACAGTGGAAGCAATCGGCTTCATTTTACAGTTTAGTAGAGTTACAACACAAATGTGTTTTGTGTGTTTTCCCACCCAAAAGTGTTATTTTGGTCTCTATATATGTATTGGGTCCCTCCTAGTAAGTCTATATGATTTTTGTAAAACCCATATCATCCATAGATGAAAATTGCTTAGACACCTCAAAAAGCCACATGATTTCAAATGTTCATGGTTGTGTGCCAAAGTTTAATACTAAAGGTAAGGTCGCTAACACTAATATGAGCAGTAGTAATATTAATGCAAACACCTTTAATTATAGATAGAAACATATCAAGTAATGCCTCCTGGAAATGAATGAACAACTATTACATTTCACTCTTCTAATATATCTCTTCAGCTTGTTTAGCCTCTATATGGGTTCTAACAGGTGCTCTTTAACACTTCTATGCCTGAAAGCGTCAATGCCCGTGTTTACTTTGAAGACAGTTTTGATGGAATGTTTCCGTGGGGCACACGGTCCAATGAAACCCTTATCTTCAAGCAAATATGCAGCGAAAGCCGTGCTTCCCCTCTGACTGGGCTTGAATAGAGACAAATGATTCCTGCATGTAGGAGGGACTGATGTCTCATGTGGAGTTTTGGAAAAGTTCTCAGTGAGACAGCTGCTGTCTAGACTGTCACCCTGACATCTCACGGTTGCGCCGTAGGGCCAGATCTGTGAAGAGGAGCACTTGACAAGAAGCTTAACCGAACCTTGCGGCCTGTAAGATTATCTGCTCTCCTTTAAACATCCTATGCCTCTGTCATACCTGCTTCTGGAGCAAAAGAAAACGCAAGCAAAAGAGCTCATATGACCCATGAACCCACTACCTGAATGCAGACTCTTTCTTTTTGACACACACAGTGGAACTGTGATGCAGGCTGACCTAATATCAAAGGTCCACAGCACTTTTTGATGGTAAAAGTACATATTTCTCTGCTACCCCAGTTGAAACACATGTTGTGATTTTTAAGTCGTTTTAGTAGTCTTGGAAATGAGGGACTGGTAGTGACATTTAAAATAAAATGAAGGAATAAGTTATCAGAATAATCAATTTAATTCAAACATTAAAATAGAAATAAATCACTTTTAAAAGAACAAATTAGTAATCATGTTTTAATAAAAATGATGAATCATTTTTAAACTGAAAAATAAATGTTCATTTTTAACAGTTTATTTAATTATTTTTTTAAATGCAGTTAAAACAATAAAATAGTAAATATAATTAAATTATTTTTAAATGCACATTTTAATTTGCTAGTTGCTTTTCTTTGCCCATTTGCCAAATGCTTTTAACTTTGTCGTTTTGTCAAATGCTTTGCTTTATCCATTTGTCAATAGAGTTAAAAATGCCACTGGCTCTCCCATGACTTTTCCGGACAACAGTCTAATGAAGAACTAATATAGGAGCACTGGTGACTTAAAACACCCAGTCAGAGTTCTCAATCATGCCCAAAGTCTTAGCTAAGATGATGGCTGATGATACCGCACAGTCTGCCTTGACCAGACTACACCAGAAAATGAGTGTACATTGTATGATTTTTGTAGACCCCAGCAGAATCATGTTGTACAAGAAACAATCATACAGGGCAGACAAATCACACAATGTACACTCATTTTCAGGTCTTATAGGTATTTTAATCTAGTTTAGCTGGTGTTTTTTCTTTGTGAAAAAGAAACCCTTTAGGTACTTTTAAAAAGAGTACAGAAATAATATACCCTCTTTATAAAGATATACTTTAGTGTGAACTGACTATAATGCTTTTGGACACTTGCATGTTATTTACAAATGTTGTAACATAGTTTACATTTATATCAAATGCAATTAGTATAACTTAAAATGGCACTTCACCGCTGGCAAAATAGGCTTTCAATAAAACTTGGCTGCCTATACAGTAGAAAGGCAAATCAAATTTGAAATCGGCAGTACCTGACTAGAGAAAACAGAAAAAAAGGATGTTGTCTTGCTTTGCCAAATAGGTAGGAAAACTTCAACACCCATAATGCACCGGGCATGTAGTCGTCCAAGGCCACTCCCACAAGTCTGCTATGGATATGCTTGACCAGAGTCAAATACCTCCGGTAGGAAATACTTCTTAGCAAACTTTTAGTAATAATGGTGTTGACTTGACTTGTTTCCCAGGTACAAGAATTCAAAGAGTAAACATTTAGCTCGAGTGAATTACTTACGGTAACCAAGTATCCAGCGCGTGGTAAAAGGCTGCAAAGAATAGTAAATACAGAGAGAACATTTGAAGTCAACGTCAAACCGGATGACCACAAACACAGTGATTCAGTTTTTCCCATCTGTTTGGCCTAAAAGAAACTGCCGTTCGGTCAGTTCCTCCCAACACCCCGAAGCAAAACGACATCCCGTACAGGTAAGAAAGCTGTTGCCATTGTCCATTGATAAGCCTACTGTACTTTCTGTTAAGAAACAGTCATGAAAGTGTATTCCCTTTTAGTACACTTAAAGTGCCCCTATTATGGAATTTTGAAAATGACCTTTTATGTAGTGTGTAACATAGCTCTAAGTGAATGAAAACATCCTGCAAAGTTTTAAATCTGAAAGTGCACCGTATATTAAGTTATTCTCTCAAAAGTAAGAGTCGACTCTAAGTCAATTAAACGAGTCGTTTGTAAAACGAATCCCAAGCCAAGCCAGGGAAAATTTGAAACCCGAACCTTGTGCTGTGTGTTCCCGTCATTTTACAGACGACTGCTTCTTCAACCTAAATGCGTTCAACGAGGGATTCGCAGGCCGGTTGTTATTGAAGGATGGGTCAGTACCCAGTTTATTTGAACCAGCTTCTCCCTCCTCCGAATCACAACCTGTAAGTACGATTAATAATTGTTGCCACGTTTGACAGACTGTTTTGTAGGGAAGAATGTAATTATAATTCTCACAAAGAAAATTATTTAAATTAGTTACGTTTTTAAGGTGCCAAGATATAAGACTGCCCCCAAACAAAAAGACAAAAAGACTCACCTGTTCTGATGTGCAATCCAACTGAAACAGCACAAGTCTATATGTCCTCTAAGTATTAAAAATAAATTAAAATCTTCTAGACAAATATGCGATTAACAAGGACTAAAATCCAGTGTCTAACATCCACACGGTTCTGAGTTTCAGTTCAATGGCCTAAGTAGAGTAACGTTACTGAAACCCTTATACGGTTCAGTCCGAACATGTCAGTGACGTCTCCGCGTCCAAATTCCGAGCCAGAGTCACCACATTCTCTGTAGCATGGACAAATACGTGTGTTGTGTACACTCCACGCAGCTTGTAGGTCTCCGGCTAACCAGCTAACAGCAATATGTGTTCGCTCGCAATTGTCTAGAAATGTATCAAATGTTTTTCGTTGTCATTACTTGGAGTTATGATAAAGAATAGAGCAATACGTTGGTGTACAACTGCAGTGCTTTATCAATCCGTTTCTACATTGGGTTAACGCATATACCATGGCTGTTAGGGTGTTTAACACCGAGCTGTGGGCTAGGTTCGCTAACATAAACACAAAACAACTTATATCCTCTCTGAGTCTTCATTTTTAGAACAGAGCGGAGCACCATCATTATTATAATATAATGTAAGTGATGCAAGCACTGTATACTGTACTCCGTGTTAACCAGCAGAAGTCATCTGACCAATCACCACAGATTAGCATCACGCAAACGAGGGTTTCGGCAAAATGATTCGTTGAGCGAATTGTTTGGGAGTCGTTGAGCAATTAATGTAAAATAAATGCAGATTATAAGACAATATAAGTGTTTTTGACCTTGCATGCATTTAAACCTGTTGTTGGGGACTCCCAAAACAAAAATAGGAACCCTTCAAATGCCATAATAGGGGCACTTTAAGTGGCCTTAAAAAAAATAAACTTTCAGATTTGAAGTATTCTACAAATGCACAATCAGTACAATTAAGTACACTTATTTTTCACAAGAGTTAGCTGGCAAGCAGGTCCTGACAAATAACCCAAATCAATACAAAACCATCAAAACAGACTAGCATAAGTTACCACCTCAACCTGGCTAGAAGACTAGGCAACTGAGGCTAGTGTAAACTGTTATTCCAGCAAGAACAGCGTTATCAGAATAGCTAACAATAAAACTATAAACTGTGGAAAAGAATCAAACTTCCTTTCTCAATTCTGCTGATTCAGGCCCAGACCTGTTGTAATGTAATAAAGTCTAAATGAAGGCTGGCAATGCAACTGTCACATTCTCAGCCTCTTTCCTGTTTTTCCTGCACAATGTGCAAAGCTATTAAAAGCAGCTCTGCCAATAGTAGGAAATACCACAGCTGATGTGAGCTGCCTGAGTGGCTAATGATGATTATGCTTGATTTAAGCCGAATGTGTCATTAACTAATCACGCAGTATTCTCCAAGTCTGAGGTCTGCCAAGTTCTGCCCTTTCAAAGGAGCCCATTATACTTCAAGAGAGAGTAAACAGCCGGTCCCTAAGAACCGTGCTCTCCAGAGTTTAAAGAAACATCATCTATCACCCCGCCAGGCACCTGCAGGTGTGACCTTGCTCTCTCAACACAACTGACACTGAAGAGAACGGTCTCCCAGGCTGCCCTCTTCAGGCTGATGGTGAGGTCCCAGCAGCCACCTTTTACAGTTCCTCCTGAACCAAAACAATGAGCTTGTGCTGCATTCACGCCATAACTACTGTAATTTGGAAGAGATGGAAACCTGTGACGTTATACCAAAGTCCCTTTTAGACAAGTCATTTCACTCGGTGGCCATCTTTGAAACGCCTCTTGGGCATTCAAGTGCAGCTCCTATCTCTTTGAATGGGGAAACATCAAATTCTCAAACTGTTTGCCAAGCTTTCGATTAAATTTCATATTTGAAATCACCAATGAAATCTGACAACAACTGTCTCATAAATTTTGTTTCTAAACGCTCAAATCATGACTAAAAACGGTATTTTTCAGGGTGGATCAAGCTAATGCGCATGCGCCGTCCTAAATGCGCATCTCTTGTTCCTCATTTCGGAGGCACGCATCTGACTGTTTCTATAGGAACCGGAGCTTCTAACGTCCACTGCAGTGACGCGATGACTTTACCAATCAGCGATTGGCTCTTATTTAGAAGGCGTGACTTATTCCGCCATATTGCGCGTTGCACTTTCTCCCATTCAAAACAATACGAGTGACGTGTCTTGTGTTATTCTATATTCTTTGGTTATACTGGGAGCGGTTCGTGACTCAATGTCAACACTATCAATTGCGAAATGAATCTGCAACGGTCAGGTAATACAGGTCAGTGCTCTTTAAGTTGTTTATATTCATTATTATTTTAATGTTATCTGCTTTGAGAAATGAGGTAGTTTAACGCTGTCTCTCATCTCGTGATACTTTTTCTCACCTATGCTGGTCTTGCTTGTTTATTTTTTTAATAACAATAAAAAAGTTATATTTTTGGCAAATGTTAAGACCCTTTCACACCAAAAGTGAAGTGATTAAGCCTCAGGCCATTCTGGATTAAAGAAGAGTAGGATACAGGAGTACGGAGCCCCGCACATGACATGCAAGAAAAAAAGTTAAATCGTGCGCACGATTTACTAATTCGTTCCCTTGATTTCTAAATCATGCGCATGATTTATAAATCGAGGGAACAAAATAGTAAATTGTGCACACGTTTTTTTCCTTATTTGCTGAATCTTACAAAACTTGTCATGAACATGTCCAGATCATATTTTACCTCAAAATCATAGAAAGAAATATACAATTTTGCTTAAAGAAAATTATTTTATGAACAAGTAAGATCTTCTTCTTTTTTTGCATTGAGAAGAAAAAAACAATTGACAAAAACATCAAATTCTGACAAAAAAAATAAATAAAAATCTGATGCAGAGCAAGCTGTTTTGCTAAAATAAAATATATATATATATATTTTTTCTTTTTTTTTTCAATGATGAATAATTTGTTCAAATGATGAATAATTTACAATGACGAAATTGTGTACAACAAGACTAGGAATGAGTATTAACAGAGTAAATAGGGTCCATTTTGATTCCATGTTCACTTAGGGAATTACGTACATATTGGCATTGAGGATGGAAAGGTAGTAGCTAACATTCTTGGCTGTTTATCCATAATTTTGTCCGCTTGTCCTTGCGTGCCAGTCATGAGAATGTGTGCGTTTGTGTGCAGGTATGAAACGGAGTTAAATTTTCAAGAGTTTTGTGAGGTCCAGAGGTGCAGTTGAGTAAACAGTGCCGAACAGCCTGTGCTGTGTCCCTGGGACGGAAGCCAAGGTGACACCAACAAGGCGGCTCAGACACACATAAACACACACTGTGGGTGAGAACGAACGCTGAATGTGAACTCAATGTGCTAGAATCTACACATAGGGTTGAGGCACCTGCCCACCCCAGCGGACGTGTTTCAATACTAGCAAGGCCAAATACCTCCCTGCTAATATTGACTCAGATAGTGGAAAGGATATTGATGGGTCTTCTGTGTGTACACAAGAAGAACAGTGGCATTGTGTCGGCAGCTCTCTTTTCTGCTGAGAGGAGACCTGTTTATCAGTGGCTGTGTGCAGAGAGCTTATGTAAAGTTGGGTTTCTGATAACATGTGCTGCAAACACCACAGCAGATGCACTGTTATGCTATTTGCTCAAATGATAAGACAGCAAACTGAAATAGACTTAGACCTACATGTTTTGCAGACTTTAAGCTTCACTGACTTCACTTCGTAGTTTTACAAATAAATCATTGCTGGAATATTTTAACTATTCGTCGCCATTTTATTTTCTTTTTGGCTGAATCTCACAAAACCTGTCAACATGTTCAGATCATATTTGACCTCAAAAATCATACTGAGAAATCACATCAAAGAAATATACAATTTTGGTAACACTTTATTCCGATTGTCCACTTTAGACATTTTACTAACTATAAGTAACTTTGCAACTCCATGTCAACTAACTCTCATTAGAGTATTAGTAGACTGTCTGCTTAATATCTGCTAACACTTTCTTTTGATGCTCCCCAACAGACATTCTACTGACCATAAATAACTTTGCAACTACATGTCAACTTATTCTACTAACCAGAACAATAACAGTCTACTAATACTCTAATGAGAGTTAGCTGACATGTAGTTGCAAAGTTACTTATAGTTAGTAGTATGTCTAAAGTAGACTATCGAAATAAAGTGTTACAAAAATTATATTATGAATCGTTAGATTTTTTTTGCAAATAAAAAATTGACAATTGTTAAAAAATTCATGACAAATTACCACTATCTATCTATCTATCTATCTATCTATCTATCTATCTATCTATCTATCTATCTATCTATCTATCTATCTATCTATCTATCTATCTATCTAGTATCTGCAGGACAGTGTAGGCTACATTAATTAATATCAAAATAAAAATACAAAATGTAAACATGTTGGATTACTGCAACAATCCACTCTTAACTCTGAAACATACTGTCTTCGTATGTCTTGGCCAGGGCTTAAAAAAAAAAAAATAAATAAAAAAATTAAATTGTTTCAATCAGTATTTTAACGTTTCTGTTGCAGCGTTCCTTCTGTATTATTAACTTTCCGAAAAATGTATGGTTAATAACGTTATTTATTTTTACTTATTTATTTTTTTAAATTTTTTGTTTGCATGTAGCCTACTTAATAATAATAATAATAATAATGCCTACAGCATTTTATTAAAAAACAAAGAGAGTATTTGCCGTCTTAGCCAATAGGCCTATTATCTTTTAAGATTCTGTCCAAATGTAAACCTATTAAACGAAAGGAAAAACTATCAACGTTTTTTCAAGATATTTTAAAATGTTTGCTGCATGGTTAAAAATACCGACGCTATAGACCTTATGCTCCAGAGAAACAAGCGCGCCGCCATCTTTATAAAATTGTCTTTGAACTTCCGTTTTTGCGGTAGCTCTGTACATTTCTATGGCATCGCTGTCAAAGAATAATTAGCTGGTGAAGTGGATTTACTTGTTGTAGAGTTAATGAAATTTATCATGAGCATTGTTATGTTTAAAGCAGATATCTTAACACATGTCAGTAGACCGGGAAGTTTTTAAAACGAGCAGTTCATTCATAAATACGTAAGATCGCTGTGGAAATACAAACCGGAAGTCAAAAGGCAATGAGCGCAGCGCTGAAAAGGGGCGGAGGTACATAAGGTTTATTCCTGAGAGGAAAAAAGATACGTCGCGTAAAGGCTATGTCGCATTATATTATTACATTCAGAAATAATGTAATTTATCGTTTACAAATAGCCTAGCCTATATAGCTTTGTTTGCAAAGTTTTGTCGGGACTGAATGCTGCCCCGGTTCAGAGCCCCGGTCTGCGTTCAGCCCCGACAAAACGTTGCAAAACGTTTTTTAAACGGAAACGGTGGTGCGTTGAACACCCTGTTCTGATGACGCAAGAGTTGCAACTATGGCAGAAGACTATTCTTTGTGTTCTTTTTAAAGAATTTTCGGAGCCTGATGAAATCGGTATAAATACGTGTTTAATACTGCAAAATACGTTCAATATTACAGTCGCTGCCCTTGCCGTCCAGAATACAAGAGAACATCCCAATCGAGTGAAGGGATTTGTGGAAACTGTGGTTCCTAATTATTGTGATTCAACATTTGCCTCGCATTTCAGGATGAAAAGACAAACATTTCAGATGAAGGATGATCCACTTCTTTCCTCCGAGACAGTGTTATGATCTAAATGACCTTATTATTTTTATTGTGAGTAGGCTTATCATTATTGATGATCACTATTGTTGTGCTATGATATTGTAATATTTACCATTATATAATCAGAGGACAATAGAAAAGTTTATGAAAGTGTCACTCCAAAATACAATAGCAAAATATATAACTATGTATAGTACTTTTATGTTACATTCATACCATTGTGCGAGCTCTCTCTTTAATGGTTTATATACATGTTGTATATATGATTTATATAAATGTTGTTGCTGATTGGGCTGACATTTTTGACACACCCACCAAACAAGAGAAAACGTATCTCAAACCCTGTTGCACACCGTTTCCAGGAAACATGTCGTTCAACCCGGAAACCGTAGCAAAACGTTGCAGTTTGAGCTTGAACGTGCCCCTGGTCTTGGCTGATAATGATTTAGGCATCTGTTACAAAACAGCAGCATTTCAAGAAAATCTGTCAAATGTAGTTCTTACTCTCTTGGGACAATTTTGGGAGTTTCTTTCAATGGCTGCACTGCAAAGATCAGAAATTACCAGGGGACCGTATTTAGTCGTCATGAGGCCGGTACGGAACTGCCTTCCACATACACACGCTGAGAAAACAGCCGCTAATAACAAACCAAACAATAGTAGAGATGAAACGACGTGCCAATGCGCACTAATCTTGGCAGAATAATTGTGTGAGAGTTGTTTGAGTTGAAAACAGTGCAATTTGAACTCTTTGTCAAACACGCTTGTGTAATTAACAACATCTGTTAAGAGGGAAGGGTAACAGGGTTTGAAAACAAGTGAGCCAGTCTTTTTTCCCTCTCTTCCTCTCTTCTGTCTTTAAGTGAGTACATTATTTGATTCTCCCATCAAAGCATATGAGAAACTTAAAGCACGGTTGTCATGTGGGTAAACTCTATCCTCTCTCATACAGCCCCTATCAAAAAATGCTTTCAGTGAGGTTTATTCTCTCTATTCCTGCAAAATCATGTTTATCACTGATTGTGCAAATGGATCTCTCGTAAAGAGAGGATGGACATGTTACAATATGTTATTTTGTAAGAGGCTGTGAAATGTGGCTTGCCTACACTATTGTGTCATAAAGTGCTGAAGACTGTTTGTGCGCCTCCTCTGCACAGCACTGAGTTACTAAATATTTGTGACATTTAATGTTGATTTCTTCGGTCTTTTATATTTAAATTGACTGCTGGTTTGATGGATTTAGCCCTTACTGTACATACACTACTGTTTGGGGTCGGTAAAACAAACAAACAAAAACAGTAATATTGTGAAATATTATTGAAATTTAAAATAACTGTTTTATATTTGAATATATTTTAAAAAGCAGTTTATTCCTGTTATGGCAAAGCTGAATTTTACTCATTATTCCAGTCTTCAGTGTCACATGATCTTCAGAAATCATTCTAATATGATGATTTGCTTATGATTATCAATGTTGAAAACAGTTGTGCTGTTTAATATTTTGTGGAATCCTCAGCATTTGAAATTTAAATATTTTGCAACAATGTAAAAGTCTTTGCTGCCACAGTGCCATTTTTGATCAATGTAATGTGTCCTTGCTGAATAAAAGTAATACCAAAAATCACCAACCCTAAACTTTTGAACATTATGTAATCTTTCAATAAAGTGTGTCAGATCGGTGGAGTGTCTAAATTTGTACGAAAACATTTATTTTTACATTTCTTGCAGTTTGCATTTTGGATGATAGTCAAGATCAACTTTAGGATTCCATGTTTCATCCTGAAATTGACACCAAACATCAAAACACAATACTTTAGCAAAGGCGGATAAATATTTAGTATTTTTATAATCAGGCATAGAAAAGCAGAATACTGATTCAGCTGTTTCTCTAACCACACGACCTCCAGTGACATGAGCTATATGTTGAGCAGAGCGGCCTCATTGTTCCACTGGGTAATCTCTCCACAGTCTGGATTCTTCTCATGGATTCTTCAGTGTTTTGTGGTGAGGAGGATCTGTCTTTGCAGATTGGCTTTGTTCTAATTATAAGGTCATTTGATGGTCCCAAGGCTGGTTTCACACATGGTTCAAACCCAAGTTCAACTCCACCCTCTCCCCTTGCGGATTTCTTTCTGTACGCTCTATTATTTGGGGCTAAACCAGAGTACATTTGCGTCATCAGTACGATTACCACTGTGAATATTACATTAGTGGCAGCCTGTTTATGCTGCATTTAGAAAACAACTCGGGAGGAGAACTGTGAACCATACAAGTCCACATGAAGCACTACGTTTCAAGAGATTTTGGTAGTGTTTCACTGCTACCCACCAAGTTTAGAATACCATGTTAATGCGAAAAACAACCATACTCTCATTTACATTTACATTTATGCATTTGGCAGACGCTTTTATCCAAAGCGACTTACATTGCATTATACTATACATTTGTATCTGAGTATGTGCAATCCCTGGGATCGAACCCATGACCTTGGCATTGCTAATGCCACGCTCTAACCACTGAGCTACAGGAAAGCTCATGTCAAACACTCTCTGGTCCACACCAAATGCTCTAGTGTGAAAGCTTCCAAGAGAAAGTGTGTGTTTCTGACATGGCTGTAGTGTCTGCCAGATATTTTCAGGAAGTTATCAAAAGGGAAATCTTCAAAAAGAGACTTAATAATGGCTTTTGTTCACTTTTATAATGCCAAAATGTGTCATGTGTCATGTCAAATGTGGAAGCTAAAGTATAGTGCGCTTACTACACGAGATGCAGTCGCCAGAGCGATCACTGGCATTTTTTCTTATAACAGCGGAAACATCTTAAAATGTTTGCTTTGTAGACACTGGATCGGTACTTTCGCCTACGTCATGCATGACCTTTTCAACGTGATTGTGTAATGCGTGGTACATCACAGAGCAGTGCAAGACAAGCATTTGTGGTTAAAAAGTATATAATTTCTTTTCGACTGAAGAAAGAAAAACATCTTGGATTACATGGGGGTGAGTAAATTATCAGGAAATTTTAATTCTGAAGTGAACTAATCCTTTAAATTCAATTTCTCAATGTTTGTGTCCCTATCAAGAACAGGTGTCCTCTCAGTGCCATTTCCCATCTCATTGTGTTTCCGTCGTGTGGTGAGGTTCCGGCCCATGGAAACAGCTGTTACTCATAGTGAAAAACTACTTTGAAGGTCACTCGGCTCATTATCAGCTTGTGCCCACTCAAAAACTAAAACCATTTTTACAAAATGACATTGTAGGACATTAGAACGGCTAGATTCTTCCTGCAAGAACTTTTAAGTACACTACAATGCACATTCAATACAATTAAGAGCACTTCTTTTTCACAAGGGTACAACCTCTTAATTGTATTGAATGTGCATTGTAGTGTACTTCAAATCTTAAAAGTATATATTTAAAAACTATATTACAGAACATATACATTTATTAAATAATAGGCTACTTAAGTAAAGGCACTAAGAAAACTACTAAATAATCGGGCCGATTTTGGGCCCAATTGACCGTTCGCAAAGACAAGCGGCTCGTTTATAGCATCAAATAAACATGAATGAACATCATAAGGAATGTTGTTTCATTCACGGAAAGACTTCAGTACACAAAATTTTTCAAGTTCAAGTCCACCTACATTAATCTGCTAACTCCCCTGACTGCTTTGTCGGACAAAATGGCGGATTCGGTGTTATGATTGGTTAGATCGCCTGTCAATCAAACTCCTGGCGACGGGTCAATTCTTCCCTTCCGACAATCCAAGGTAAAGTCCTGATTATCTTAATGGTTCTACGGATTATCTTATCAGATTTTCCTGTGGTGTGAGGTGTGTTAAGGGTTACTGAATTTGCTCGGAAGAACGTCGGGCCGCACTTATCTCAAAATGTCAGGTTTAATCTGAGCGCATCTCAGGGTCTGCTCTTCCCTCTCTGCAGGACATCTACCTCAAACGCTGCAAAAGCAGAGCTGTTAAAATCATCAAGGACTCCATCCACCCCAGTAATCATCTTTTCACTCTGCTGCCATCTGGTAAGCGCTTCCGTAGTCTGATGGCAAAAACCGAGAGACTTAGGAGGAGTTTCTTTCCCCAGGCCATCAGACTCCTGAACTCATAACCTGCCTCTTAACTTTTTCATGTCTTCACTTAATATGCACTTTATCAGTAAGATAATTCATAATTCACTACCTCACATTGACATACTGAAAGTGTTAACCTGTTTGCACTTTTGCCTCTTGTACATTCCTGTGTATCTTAATATTTAAGACTACAGTATAATGCACATATGCACATTGCCTCTTGCACATCCCTGTGTATCTTAATATTTAAGACTACAGTTTACTCTCATGCACATTATTTTCCATTCTATATTTAATTCTACAGTATACATCTTTTTTTTTTTTTTTTTTATTTTATTCTTATATTTTTATTGTTTACTTTTATTTAATTCCTTCATAGCTATAGTTATGTATATTCTCATCTGTGTTGTATTCTTTAATAATTGCACTGTCCATGGAGCGGACCTGACTCTCATTTCACTGCTGGTTATATATGCTCTATATAATTGTGCATGTGACAAATAAAACTCTTGAATCTTGAATCTTAATCGTGAGAGATTTTCTTATCAGAAAATCTGATAAGATTTGAAAACTCTGTTAGTGTGAGCCAGCCTTAACTTAGAGTACACTCTCAAGATATGTTCATGACACTTAAAAAGTTCACAAATGCCAAATTTAAAGTTTTATTTTATTTGTGTTTTAATAATATTTTGCTGTGTACACTTAATTTGATTTGTTGAACATGTAAAGTACCTGATTATATTTTTAACTGTAGTGTGTTATTCAATATTACATTTAAAGTTAACATATTTATATGTACTAAATGTATGCTTAAGTATTCTTTAATAATATATTATTTCCATAATAATAACTCTTTTTCAAACTATGCAAAAAAGTGTACTTTTTTTCCACAAGGGTATTCCCCACAACGTTTTGGTGCGGGATTAGTTTCGCATTGGCAGGCACATTTTTTTTTGAGATGGGGTCTTATGTGATAAAGGGAAGCATAGCTGATCTATTAGACACCCGTTGCATGGATCTGTGCCTGATTTAATGTAAATCAATCATGTGGTGGTAGTGATGCATGTATGCATGTCTTGGACCACCCACACATTATAAGACTAACAGCTGGACTCCCTCCCAAACTACTCCTCCCCAGCTGTAAATCGATTTTTTTTCCCTGTTGCATATCAACATCAAAAATGTATATTGGGACATTATTTTCATAATTAAGTTTCATAATTATATGTCAAATTCTCTAATTTATTTGGGTTTACTCATTTATTTTGGTTTATTCATTTTAGAGATTACTTTACAATAGAAAATATTTCATTTAATTTAGTATTAAATTAAATACTACCATGATGTAGAAATACCTTACAATTTACATACTATATATTTGCATTTTTACAGTAAGAATGAGTTTTTTTCTTCTTTTTAAATTGAAAAGAAAAAAGATTCATTAAATAATTTTCTTGAAGCAATTTCTTTTTATGATGTTGAGGTAAAATATGACCTGGACATGTTCATGGCAAGTTCGTCAAGATTCATAAATAATTCAGGATTTATTATTATTATTGTTATTATAAGTTGTTTTATTTTTAGGATGTTTTGAAAGTTTTACTGAAAATTCATACAAAAAATACCATAGCACAGATGTGACGTTTACTTATGAGGCACAAATCTGCTTTGTAATTATAACTCAACACACACACACACACGTTTGTTTTTGTGAATTGTGGGGACATTCCATAGGCGTAATGGTTTTTATACTATACAAACCGTATTTTCTATCCCCCTACACTACCCCTACCCCAAAACCTACCCATCACAGGAAACTGTGCACACTTTTACTTTCTCACAAAAACTCATTCTGTATGATTTGTAAGCCTTTTGAAAAGTGGGGACATGGGTAATGTCCTCATAAGTCACCTCTTTTTGTAATACCTATGTCATACTCATGTCATTATACACATTTGTGTCCTGATATGTCACAAAAACGCACACACACACACGCACACACACACACACAAAACATATTCAAGTTTCTTTGACGTTTCACCTGCTCCTTTCAAACCCTGATCAGACAGGATATTTACGGTGCTAAGCAGACTATATCGCTCCGATGGAATAATAGACAGGGGATTGCCGGCTTAGATGACACTTTTTGAAAACATGATCATGTCTTGAGAAGCAGCTCTCCTCTTTTTCCGCCCCAAGTCCCAAAGGTCTGTATTGAGGAACACATAAAAACAGGTAATTGAACCGGTCTGGCTGGCATTATGCGACTAGGATTTCGTTTTTCATCCTTTAGGAACCTCGAGATATTAGTTTTAATATCTGTCACGGCTTTATTCGGCAAAGGTCAGCTGTCGGCTTCCGTCACAGCCTCCTTATGTGTGTTGATCCACTGCACTGCATTGGCTACTTCACTAATCCTCATAGTACTTGTGCCTCAGGTATCGAGGGTGGAAATGTGTCAACTATGGAAGTAGGTTATAAGCTCAGGGATAAGTCTAATAGCTTCATTTCTCTCTCTCTCTCTCTGCCTTAGCGACTGTATTGTTATCGACCTGGCTTCGCTCCAGCACTTCAATTCAAAGAAGTTTGTCTTATTGAATTTCATCCAGAAGAGATATTATAACCTCAAAAGGTAAAGTTACCCCTAGGCCCTCCCTTGAGTCTATGATAGTCTCTCTGTCCCTTTTTCTGTCTGAGAGAGTCAACAATAGCTGTTTGACCGAGACCTGTGGAGACACCTTCTTCAGACGGTTGTTTACATTATCCACTCCCAGGTTACAACCTCTGGAACCCACTGTGGATCTCAGGTGAGCAGCAGGTGCAGATGCCAGGACAGAGTGTGAATGCAAGGGAAATTCAATCTGTAGAGAATATATTAGTAGTAATGAGCTCCTGTGTGCATTGATAACTCCTGTTGATTCAGGATGTGGACTGACAATCAGCAGGATTCTCAGAACTCTCTGGTAAAATAATAAAAATCTGGGCGCTGCAATGATGGTTTTGTATTCTTCAATAATTACACTACCATTTTAGTACTAATGTATTTGATGGTAATCAAACAGTACTATGTATATAACCAAATATCTTTGTTGTATCATCTGATACTATCGCTGAACCAAATTTAGAGCAGTATATTTGTAAATGATACGTGAAGCAATAATTGATTAGAGATTGTGTGTTACAGTTGCAACATAGGCTTACTGTAAATACGTGCCTCTACCTACATTTTTGCGAAACTTCAAAAACGTACCTATACCAGGGGCGTTTCCTCCGAGGAAGGAAGGGAGGCAGTGTCTCCTTGAAAAACTTGACGAAAAAAGAATCAATATTACAAAAAATGAAAACAACGCAAATATTACAAAATGTGACATTAAAAAGTGTTATAGTCTCTCATGTTTTATAAAGAGACAGTGTCAAACAGTGACACCCGCAGGTGAAGTTACAGCGGGAGGCTTGCCACCTCTGTCCCCATTGAGTTAAAACAGACAGCTTAATGCGTGCAATGGGTTTAGTGGGGGATAATTGAGAATGAATGGGGGAAAGTCATGTTAGAGGAGACAATGCGTCCATCGCGCTTTTGATTGGATCCTGCCTCGCGCATTCTCATCGGCCTGAATGAAGACAATGATGGTGTTAATGGGAAGACTGCCATTTCACTGCTTTATGTCACATCAAACTTAAAATGGCCTTAAAACATGATGACTTTGGGGTTTTTAGTGAGCAGTCAGCTTGGGGAAATTAAAGGTAAATCTTTGTGTCTTTGTCTGTAACCAGTGTGTAAAAGCTTGATGATTTCTGAAAATAAGCTTACTATGAAAAAGAAAAGCTGAAAAGCAAATCATGATTACAGTGGCAGATTATTGATTAAAAAAGAGTTTGTGGCACAATACCTTAAAATGCTTTCACCATAGTGCATGATTTGTAAACTAATGCATTTAGACATTTGCATCACAAAACCAGCTCCATATGTTTGGCTTTTCTGACTTGCTCGGTACCTCACCTGGTACAGCTTTGCACTTGCTGTTACAGTGATTTTACTCTACCACGAGTAAGGGGGTACAACACGCAGCAGAGAATAATATAGTTCATTAAAATAAAAGCAGACTGTTGACGGTTGACAAGGAATCTATCAAGCTGCGGCAGCTTTTAAATTATATTTTAGCAGTCTATTTTAGTTTCTAGGCCCTTAGCTTAAAAAAAAAAACTATAATCTTAGCTAACCATATAAATATGAATATTTATGATTGCAAAATAAAAAGTGTTATCTTATAAAGGGGAAGAGAAAATGTTTTCTATATAAAAACATTTTACTCACATCGGTGCAAAATAGAGCCTGACACACGAAAAAGTGAAGTACTTTTTTTATTTTCCAACAAATGGTCAGTGAAAAGAGGTGCTTAACCTTCAGAGCCTCCGGAGGTTAAACTAAATATTATATGAGCAGTTTTATTTATTTTGTATAATTTTTTTTATGAGGTTTCCAATTTTTGCAACCCTCTTTCCAAAACAGAATGTCTAAATAAAGTTTAAAACACGGATTTGTGTGATTTTAGTTTTTTTTTTTTTTTTAGCAATAAAACCTAAATATTACATTTTGGTAATTAAAATCAGAAGTTTTTAACTAAAAATATCAATTCAATATAATTTATATTTAAGGGTGTGGGGATACAGATATTTTATATGTCCAAAACTAGCAAATTTTCATTCTAGGTTTTTTTATTTTTTTATTATTAGATTATATGAATTCTAAAAGCATGGAATTTGTACCAAAATAATTTTCAACCAAGAACCACTGACAAAATGGGCAAAATTTGCATTAGTCACAATGCAAAAGACAGATAATGACTCTCCTCATTAGCTCTATGCAGATCTTATGGTGTTGCTCAGCAGATGGAGGTGTTACCCCATCACTGTTACCCTCACAGAGGCCAAGGCACTCTCAGGTTTCGTTCCCCACAGTGGCAGTCCGCTCCTCGTGTCTGAGTGTGCCAATGTAAAGTGGTGTAAACATTAGTTCTTAGGCTAACACCACAGAGTGTTTTCAGCTCTTAACATTTCCAGTAAGCAGCTACTGCCACCACTGCTATTAATAATGCATGCAGGAGAAGGAAGTCCTTCAATTTGTCAGCTTGTGTCGACCAACAGATGGATCACAGTCACTATAAAGGAAGCTAACATGTCTAAAAGCAAACCATCATATTAAATGAAATACACTGACAAAGGTTAATAGGAGAAGGAAAGGGCATTAATTAATATGTTGTCATCAGCAATCAGTTTTGATGGCTTTGTTAAAGAACCTAGTGAGCTGCATACAAAGTCAGCATTTTAAGGCATCACAGGCATACGCCAGATGTAAAGGCTGTTCCAGAAACTATAGGAGAATGATTATGCATGAGCTCAATAAAAAACATTATCCTAGATGGTGGATGAAGTGAGAGAAATTGTGCACTTATAATTAATTTTATACAAAGTTTTGATATTATAAAAAAAAAAGAAAAACAAAGAACACCACGGTTTTACTTTATTTCAAGTTGTCCTTGTTGCAGTCTACTTTTACATTTAAGTACTGAGTAATTTTTATTAACAACATTAACTTGCAATATAATTAGGGTTAGGTTTTAGTTTAGGGTTAGTTGCATGTAATTATGCATAATTTACTGTTATTATTATAGTTGTCAGGGTTCGTTCTTGTTCGTTCAACTCCCACCCTTGTTCCTGCACATGAAAGCCCCAGTCACCTGCTCACCCAGCTATCTCTGTTCTCCCTGCTAGTTACGTCTAAATTCAAGACTCACCTGCCCTGCTGGTGTTGCGCGTATCCGGCTGCAACTCTGGTCTCCTCTCCACCGGCTAAGCTCTGCGAGACAGACCCCTTCGCTTCACTGCAGGACTCCAGGCCCATGACACCACGTCGGCCTGTCAGCCCGTCGGCTCTATCTTGGCTCCGCGCTCCCTGAGCTAAGCCATGGTCCGCCATCACTCAGGCTCCACCATGCTTCCTCGTCCTTCTGGCTCCACCTTGGACCATCATCACCCTGGCTTTGCTGTGGACTTCTGACGCCCCTGCAGCTCCACAGTGATCCTCCTTCCCTCTGGTTCTACCTTGGTCCTCACTTCGACGTTGTCCCATTCTACCATTCTCCAGTCGTTGCCTTGGTCCCTTGAGTTGGCAGCATCGCCTTGGACCTCCAGGCCTAAGATTTTATTCTGGGCCATCATCCTTGCTGCTTTGCTGAGGTCTCTGCCTCAGTCAATAGGCCCCAAGACTTCATCCAGGAAAGCCATCAAGACTCTGCCTTGGCTCCTCCCTCTCTCGGCTCCTCCTTGGTATTCCCCCTTCTCCAGCTCCTATTGTTCCTGGTCTTTCGTTTACACCATGTCTTCGTCATCAACCTCTAAAGTCCCCTTCCGCGCTCCACCATTTTACTGTTATAGACGCCGTGAGGGTGCACCTTGTGGGAGGGGGGTGTACTGTAAGGCTTTTTTCTTGTTTAGTTGTGTTTTTGTTCAAATGTCTCGGTTTCATGTTTTACCCTTTAAGTTTAGTCTTTAGCGTGTCCTAGTTGGTCTCCTTGGTTACTGATTACGTTCACCTGTTTATCATTAAGTTCCCATGTTAATCCTGTGTATATATATATATATATACATTTGCATTTATGACAATAGTTAGTACATGTAACATATGTAATAAGGACACTCAAATAAAGTGTTACCAACACCACTTATTTTAGACTATACAAGTTTAAATATTTTACTCAATTCAATAATAAATTCATTTGTAAGTAGGTTCTCCTGTGAAGTTAACTTCAGTTAGGATGCAGCTAGAAAGCAACTGTATATTAAGGTAGTAAAGTAGTATTAAGATAGTAAACAGGCAGCTGTATGTATTAGAACATAGATATCATATATTATTCCCTTATGTGGTACCCTTAAAGGTATTGCCATGTTTTTTGGAATTGGTACCTTGGCAAAACCATGATTTTTAGACATTATATAGTAATTCAGTATTTTTTTATAATTTTCTTTTTTTACCTTGGAGTGCCATGTAACTACTCCAATATGATATGAATATGGTAGTCTCTCAGTACCATGGTATTTATCTAAGTACCATGGTATTACAATCTGATCACTGTACTATGTTAGAATTACTCGCTGTCTTTAATTTTCTCTCTCTTATTGAATGAATAGCACACACCCACTATGAATGAAACATTAGACAGTAGAAGCAGGTGCCATAACAAATTTTAGCTCAGATTCGGACTGGTGGAACGCATGTGCGTGTCTTTGTGCCATTACAAACAACAAAGAGGAGTCAAAACATTCAGGCACTGCTGTTCAGCCCATGTTTTGGCCACCACACAGAATCCTGTGGTGGAAATGTCAGAGGTTGAGTCAGCACAGAGACATGCCGCTGGTCTGCTAAGAGGGAGAGGAAATGTACTGACTGAAGGAGACAAGGAAAGTGTATGTGTGGATTTGCCTAGCTCCAAGTTAAGGTTTGTCTACAAAACAGTCCTGACTCGCTTGCTTTGTTGGTCTTTACTTAGTCTCGCTTGTCAGACCTTTGAGGGGCATGAAGTCTGGTCCACATTGCAGCTTGGACCAGCACCACCAACAACCACCCACTACTGTGTACAGGAAGGGATTGTCTGTCTGACATTTAAAAAGACCAATCACTGTTTGTTGTGTTTTTAGTGCCATTTAGTGGTGGTTTTATCTAAAATTGTTTGTACCACAATAATAGACCTACATGAAAAAAGAGTAATAATAATAATGTAACAGACTTTGAGTTTGGACAGAGAACACTTATAACATGTGTAGACATTGTAATCAGTGTCTGCTGGTTGTGGATATCTAGTTTATGAACCATCACGTGTCTCAGACTGAAGATTTGATGCCACTAAGCTGGCAAACTTAATTTTACTTCATTTTCAGACAGACAGGTTTGTTGCAGTCAAGCAATCTCATTGCAGCTCGCAATTTCGAGTCAAAGTCTTTGGCAGTTCTGTTCAGTTGAGCCTAAACCACTAAACCACACCACATGGAACTTTTGCACCTTTTGTCATATTTCTGCAGTTTTTCCAAATAAAACATAATCTTGATTTTAAGTTGATTAACACATGCTGAACTGTCCTGCTGATTCCATTATTTAACAATGGGCAAATAAGTAGTTCTTGAAATACAGGAACAATTATTTATTTAAGAGAGTTTTATATGTATTAAAGGGGACCTATTATGCAAAATTCTCTTTTATAAGGTGTTTGAACACCGATGTGTGTCTGCAGTGTGTGAGAACAATCAACCTATAATGGTAAAAACCCACTTACTCATTTTTTTATAATTTCCATATATCAAAAGCAGTCTCTTCAAATGAGTTGATTCAGATCCCCCCTACGATGACTTCATGGAAATGTCCTGAAGAAAATTGGCAAAGTCTTATACATTTGCGGCAATCATTTTGCACCGGACTGCTTCACAAATGAGGGTCTTTTCAACGCTGTATTTTCATAAAGGTTGATTCTGAAACACGGCTGAACACTGCTACTGATAGTTTCTGACATTTTCAGTGCGTGAGATTGTCCTGTTTTGTTGTTGTCGGTATGCCAGAGCATTAGCTCTTGAAGCTCCACCCTCTTCTTGAAAGGGGTCCGGGAGCACCAGCTCATTTGCGTTTAAAGAAAAAAAGTGCAATTTTAACATGCTTATAAATAAATGATCTGCGGGGTATTTTGAACTAAAATTTCACATACACACTCTGGGGACATCAGAGACTTATTTTACATCTTGTAATAAGGGGCATAGGTCCCCTTTAAAAAAGATTTTAACCTTTTTTTTATTGGTTACAATTTCGATTGTCCACTTTAGACATTCTACTAAATATAAGTAACTTTGGAACTCCATGTCAACTAGCAGTCATTAGAGTATTAGTAGACTGTCTGCTTAATATCTGCTAACACTTTATTTTGATGCTCCCCAACAGACATTCTACTGACTATAATTAACTTTGCAACTACGTCAACTTATCCTGCTAACCCTAACCTTTACCTAACAGTCTACTAGTACACTAAGGAAAGGTAGTTGACATGTAGTTAGCCAAATGTTCCATATATTGTAATCATTATGATCACAGCTTGTTATAATAGCTTTAACGAGCTCATTGCTTCTGTCTAAATGAATACATGATGTTAGCCAACTACATGATTTGTATTATGGTACATAACTGTACATTTCTGATCTATGGACATTACTTTGACACAGTCACCTGATAACAGATTGCAATGGAGAAACATGCATTTTAGCTGCTTTGAAACAACATGTATTGTGATAAGCGCTATACAAATAAATGTGAATCGAACTGAATGTAGTTGCAAAGTTTCTTAGTCAGTAGAATGTCTAAAGTGGACTATCGAAATAAAGTGTTCCCATTTCCTTTTTTATATGAAAGCTTTACATAAAACCTGCTCTGGAAACATTTCCTTTCAATGACAATGAACCATGCTTTCATCATTTATTTTTTGCTTTATTTTTTCTATATACTGTATGTTATTGTTTTACCCAGGTCACTGACACAGTCCTTTTTAAAATACCATGAACTTATTACTTATTAATTTTAAACTTCTTAAAATACCATGAACTTATTACTTATTAAAAACTGTGATGAAACTATGATCTTAAGTGTCAAATAACAATATCAGTGAAGAACTTGAGATATATTTTGAGTCATGAAATATAGTCCACGGTAAATATTATGCAAAAAGTGTATACGTACAATGCTAGCTATGAAATTAGCTTTAGCAAGACAATTGAGTCATTTTAATCCAAAAATGCTTGTAAAACTAGTGAGAACATATGAAAAGTGTGTTTTAACAGTGTTCATTTTATCCACAGCAGAGTGAAAAGTGACCCAATTACTGGATAATGGTGACTTTTCACCACTAAACAATACAAAAATTGCATTTTTTGAGATTTCTTTTTGTTGTAAAGTCAACTTTACAAACCTTTGTTTGGGCCACATTAGTTATTAAAAAGCTCCACAAGATAGTGGTTGAACTGGTAAAGGAAATTTTTGCCATTATTACAATTATTTTGTCAAAGTCGTCTGAGATCAGTGGACATTGTGCAGCAACTTCTTCCTGCTGCAAATGACTACTGCTGAAGCGAACGAGTTTAGCTTTAGCTTCTCTGCTCCTGTTGCCTGGCTGAGCTCCTTTAAAGGTGCTGCTAATCGTGGCTGTAATCAATCTCTGCTCTTTCTCTGCACCTCACAGGAGGCCGTCATCTGCCTCTTTGATGTTAACTAATGACCCTACCAGCAGGCCATCTCAAATGCATCTCAAGTGAGTGAGAGAGAGAGAGACATGAGCAGAGAGAGGAAGAGAGAGGAATATACCACAAAAATCATTCTCTTAATCAGTATTTGAGTGTAGATTTCCAATGGAAATATTCTTAAAAC
This sequence comes from Anabarilius grahami, assembly GCA_003731715.1. Lineage (NCBI taxonomy): Eukaryota > Metazoa > Chordata > Actinopteri > Cypriniformes > Xenocyprididae > Anabarilius > Anabarilius grahami. Next base: position 651,608 of record RJVU01080244.1, on the reverse strand, counting down.
GAGATTCTTGAGAAGTTTTTATACATAAATATGTTTAACAATTGTATGAGGTTCATATTTGTTTTGATAAAAGTATGTGAAAATCATTTAAATCTTTACAAAAACCTGACAACAATGGTCTCCCAAAGGACATTTAGCTCTTTAGCTCAAATCAGGCTAGAAGAATATTTTTCGCTCTGATCCAAAAAGGCAGTTTTTTAACTGAAAGGTGGGACTTGCCGTCATATTAATATTATCATTTCTCCCATTCATATTTCTCCTACACGTCTCTAATTCCACACACCGGTGGGTTTCCTGTTCCTTACATCACATTATTTATAGCTCCACTTTTCATCTAAAAGGCTGTGTTATTTCCTCAATATTACACTGTTTAAAAAACACTGTTATTCCATTGGCTGGGAAATTTGGATTCAGAATCCCAATCCAAACATGAACAAGCTAAACCTTGAACTCTGTTGAGTGATTCTCGTGGATTCTGTATTAAACTGGAACCTCAATCACTCGTCACTGCTAATGTGTATATTAAATCATATTGTTTATATCAGCCTAGCAGACGGGTGGCCTTTGTTCCACCCTATGTAATGTTTACATGAAAGCCTACCGATTCATGAAACGTTGTAAATTAAGATAAGATATTATACCGCAGAACCAATGATGCATTGTTTATGACGCACATATATGTGGCCTCGGATATAATGAACACACGCGCACAGACAGTGTATCCATCTTTCAGTAGGCTGGAAGGGTGTTTAATATTCATCTGAGCCTGTCGTTGTTTTGGGAGGGCTACATATGGTGTAATTATGTGGGTAATTTATACCTTCATAAAGCAGTGCCTTCTGGTCCTATGTGAGTAAACTTTAATGTGAAACAGACAGTGGGAGCGCTTCAGTGGTGCTGTGAGAGAGCGTGACTGCTCTAACTGCTCCCCTGAGTGCACTGGAATCCACCTCACACTGC
>RJVU01080244.1:618733-642571 GCA_003731715.1 Anabarilius grahami | reverse complement strand
GTTATGTTTTATAAAAATACACTTTTATATTTTTTCATCATTCTTTGATAAAATATTCAAAATAGCAGCATTTATTAAAATTAAATAGATTTTTGTCTTTACTGTTATCTATTTAAGTCATCCTTGCAGAATAAAATTACTAATTTCTTAATAATAAAAATCATACTTACCTGAAACTTTTAAACGGCAGTGTATTAGATATTTGAAATTAATCTAATTCTGAGATATTTAAACTTAAAATCTATTAATTAAACATTTTAATGTATAAAGTCATGTCACACAATAATGTAGCAAAATGCTGTTTAAAATGTTTATGTGATTTATGTGATATGAAATGTAAATGTGTAATTATTATTTTTTTAAAACTTACTAATTAACTAATTTCATGGCATACATACATTCATACATACATTCATGTATACTGCAGATTTGTGTTTCAATACTCGCATGTTAAGCATGATTTGGGTACCATGATAATACTGTTATATGTTAATCATTCAGTACCATGTTATAAATCAAAGTATCATTGCACTACACTCTAAAAAATACTGTGTTGGCTCAAAAAAACAAAAAGCAAAAAAACCAACAACAAAAGTTCAACCAACAAGCAACATTAAGGTAGAGGAACTTGATAATTTATAGCATAAACACAAATTAAGTTGATTACTCAAAATATTAAGTAGCTCCAACTACAGTACCAGAGTTGTAGCCCTGGAACCAATTAATATGATCTATTTCAGTTCAAATCAACAGCTATCATAGCACATGCTAACATAACATATTTTACATGTTTATTATTAAATTAACAAGTAAGATATTACTTGTAACTGGCATTAGCGCAGTCATTGCTTATAGAGTCAATTTTGTAAATACAACAACAAGTTGAGAAAACTCAAAAATCTCCTGAAGCTGGTTGCCTTAAACTTTTACGTTTTCTCAACTTTTGATTTTTAGATACAAGGTGCCATAGAACGCTTTTTCACAAGATGCAATATAAGACTAAGGTGTCCCCTGAATGTGTCTGTGAAGTTTCAGCTCAAAATAAAAATTTTGTTATTCAATTGTTGTGGTAACAGGTCCCCTGACTTACTTTTTAGAGTGTGCCACAATACTGGAAACTTTAGTAGTAGACATACAGAAATGATGTGGAAACAGATTGTCACAAAAATCAGGAAGGTGAAACCCCTGTTTGTTCACTTTATTCTGTGCATTTGAACATCTGCACAGTCTTCCTGCAGCTGCCGCAGAACAAATGTCGTCTTCTGTGAAGAACCAGAGGTCTGCTGACCTTCTCTACACCTGCCATGGCCTCTCAAGGTGAAGGAGACATAGAGAGGAATGTTTTTTAATCCTACTGGGAAGCTCCTGATTATAGGTTTTGGAATCTTATTAAAACATTGATATGTGTTGTGTGATTGTAGTCAAATAAAATGTTGGTCATTTCTTTCTCTTTTTCCACTTACTGATGTGCAATAATACCAAGAACAAAGGATGCTCATTAAGTGTGTGACATACTGTATTATAACATTCTTATATCTGTTGATGAAGAAAAGCACTAAAGCTACTCATTTAGCCAGTTTATGAGGTGACAGGCAGCATGAGAGGAGTTAAACACATCAGTTACACATTTAATGTGCAATATTTGCTCTGCATTTTATTGCGTTAGCGCTAAAAACTTCATGTGTTTGTCAGGAAGTGAAACAGAGAGAGAAAAATTAAATAGCTCAGCAAATCCATTGTATTCCTACTAAAATCACTTGAACTTAAATCACATCATAATTACAACTTCCGAACTTGTTAGTAGGAACTTCCCAGAAGGACTTGAAAGCAGCGTAATTACGGCTTTGTGGTGGAGTTCATGTGCGCTCATCACATAAATACTATAATTCTGATATGACTTCAGGCTGCATGCATGTTGCGATGAGGCTGTGCAATGCCAAAGTTAGGCTCTCTCTTTTCCTTCAGTCCAGATCAAAACCAGATCAGGACGGCCTCTCTCCTGCTCTTCACAGTGTCCCACACTCCCCAGAAGGAGCCCTTGAAGTGCGGCATGGGAGTCAGCTAACAGATGGATAGAATTTGGAGGCTAAGGTCTGGCCAAGCCAGCTGGTGAGAGCTCACATTTCCACTGGCATGAAAATGTTCTGCTTATATCATCTGCAATCTGAGGAATTGCATTCAGGTGTTGCAGACCCATGTTTTTTTTTCTCCTCACAAGGACTGGGAATGCTTTGGCAGCAAAACAAATGCATCCTGAAATGTCTTACACACACACACACACACAAGGATACACACATGCACGTGTGAACACACACAGAGACACACACACTTTGTCAAGTGAAGTGAAATTTATTTGTATAGTGCTTTTCACATAGGTTGTTTCAAATAAGCTTTACAGAAAACCATGATGTTATTGTTAATCTTAATATGTTGGTGCTTTATAGTCACATTTAGCAGATTAGAGCTGGGTGATAATATAGTTTACATTTTCAACAAAACAAGCAATCAAGCAGTTATGCATAGTAGTATTTTTATCACATCACCCTAAGTGAGTGTACTGTATGTATGCAGATAAGGTTGGATATATATCCACTTTTAAAGGGTTAGTTTACCCAAAAATGAAAATTCTGTCATTAATTATTCACCCTCATGTCGTTCCAAACCCGTAAGACCTTCGTTCATCTTCAGAACACAAATTAGGATATTTTTGATGAAATCCGAGAGGTATATGACTTGTCCATAGACAGCAATTTAACCGACTCTTTCAAGGTCCAGAAAGGTACTAAAGACATTGTCAAAATAGTCCATGTGACTGCAGTGGTTCAACCTTAATGTAATGAAGCGAAGAAAATACTTTTTGTGTGCAAAAACAAAACAAAAATAACGACTTTATTGAACAATTTCTTTTGATATTCTAACATTACCATGATATTCTAACACTGCATTGTTTTACACTGTAAAAGTTTGGCACCGCAGTGCAGAGTTTCATAACCCTGGGAAAAAAGCAGTTGTGTAAAGTACTTGAGTAAATGTAATTAGTTACTGTACCTATTTAATTATCTTTTTGGTTAATTTGTAAAAGATATGAACAACTTTTTTCCTCTCCTTGACAACTTTTTTAAGAAGTATATGTACTCTTTACTCCAACACATTTGGGATGAGTCATGCAACTACTCGTTACATTTTGCGTGACACTTAACTTTTTCTGCCGCAGTTTATTTCTGCTACAAAAGAAGCGATATCGCCATCTACCGGGAATTGAAGGTACAATAACTTGTGCGTTTTGCCCTTACTCACCGAAACTTGTCAACACGACATTTTAAGTAAATGCGAGTGCATTAACAAGTAGTTGCTGAATCACAGGTGTTTCATTTATGAGATGAGGACATGTCTGCAGTCGGTGATGAGGCCGATGATGTCCAGTGACTATTTCAATTTACTTAGCATTATTTTATTTATCCGTTATACTGAAGAGACCTTTTTGAAGGACGTTGGTTTATTCATGCCCTTTTTGAGCACTTGAGCTTAACTGAGACTTGAATGATTGTAGACATTAAAGAGGCTGTTTGTGTCGGCCTTGATTTATTGCAATATTGAGGTATTCAGTTTTATTTTGATTTTAGAAAAAAAAAACAGGATTGCTTTCCTCACAAATGATCTGCTTCTTGTTTTTGACTGGCATGTCTCTTAGGTGTTGAGGAATAGTGCATCTTTGAGCCTGTTCAGTATGAGTAAAATGAAGTACTTTGTGGTTTGACTGAGTATAAAAGCCCTGTCTGAGAAAGACTTTTACACAAGCTGCATTGGAATTGGTAACTTGTAAATCGTAATGGAGTCATTTTTGCTGTAAGGTATCTGTCCTTTTACTCAAGTATGGATTTATGGTACTCTTTACACCTACGGTAAAGGGCGTTGCTAACATGGGTTTCTAAATTACAAGGGTTTAGACAGATGCCAACCCGGGGTTAAGCGCAGTGTGAAAAGCCCTACAGCAGGGGTGTCCAGACTCGGTTCTGGAGGGCAACTGTACTGCAGAGTTTCGCTCCAACCAGCTCCAAAACACCTGCCTGTACGTTTCTAGTATGCCTAGTTAGACCTTGATTAGCTGGTTCATGTGTTTTTAATTAAGGTTGGAGCTAAACTCTGCAGGACAGTGGCCCTCCAGGACCGAGTTTGGACACCCCTGCCCTACAATGTATGAAGGGCACAGACACAGATAGATTTTTTAACTTCAGACCATGAACCCATCCAGTCGGTGGATACCAAACATGTTTGATATTTTGAGCCATTTTTAGAACACATATTGTTTTCATTTGTCATGCATCTCCTAGCAACGAGGTACATGTTTCTGTGTGAGTTTGTTACATTGTTTGTTGCGAGGACTTCTGGTTTTCTAGTAATGTGTGATCCTCAGTCATTTAGTGGATTATGCCCATTTTTTCATTTACAAAATCGGCAAGTGTAGTAATTCATGTAGTGTATTCCATATACTTTACTTTTTACCTGGTGGACAATAAAACAAGTGAAAAAATCCCATAGACTTACATTGAAAAGGTCTAATTGTTAAATTATTTTACTGTAACAATCCTGATTTTGCAGCCTCCCTAGATGTTTATTGAGGCCCCTGGTTGAGAACCACTGATGTAAATGACATATATATTCTGTGTTGAGAGTTAGATTTTTGTATAAAATGTTTACTTTATTGCAAGTTTATTTAAATTTGTAGCCATACATGCAATATAACAGTTTGGGGAAAATGTCGCAGTTGTCAAATTTTCTGTTTTCATCCAAGCAAAGCTGTCAGCCCATTTAGAAACAGGCTATGGGGGAATTAGGCAATTATGCTGTTAGACCGTATATATTTTACCTCAGTGAGACGGTAACACAATGACATTTTAAAATGCCAGAAACCGTCACGTCTACCGTCAGCTCTTAGTGCTGGATTAGGAGCCTTTACCCTCAGAGCTGCTAAACCTCGGCTTACCTCAACAATCGCACCAGGCAAATTGTTGAATTGGTTGTTGGTGAGGTAATGAGGAGCCCGCAGTTTGGGGACATGGACTCCAGGGCAGCACAGCTATGACCCATGGGAGCTCATTATTTACCATGCAGCCAGGCCTGGAGTTCAGCCTCACGACTAAAGACACACTCCAACTCGTTTACACGTCATCCCTGACCTGTAAATAACCATGAAAGTGAATTAATGTGGTGCCATCGGGAACATGGCTTGAGCATGCGCCGTTAACACAGGAGTGCTCTGTTTTACACAGACTATGGGAACGTACAGTGAGTGTTGTTGGAGAGCATGTTAGTATGCAGTCTTTCGCTCTCATGGGTCCTGACAGTGCAGAGATTGATTGAGTTATGCTTAAGGGAGGATTGGAGAGACATCGATAGTATGAACTGTTTCCATCTGGAGTACCGTTAAAACATGCAGAATGCTGTGACTTGCTTTGAGTGTAAGTCTTTTTTATGAGTTTATGTGGAACTCCATACTCAAACTGAGTAAATCATTATCATTTGTTCTTTAATGTTGCTCTTAAAAGCTGAGCTCATCTTCACTTTCATGGTCAATTATGCACTCTTTTTGGCCTTACTGTAGAGTATTCTGAACATGTCATTTATGCATTAACACCATTATGAATAAACAAGTGCAGTAATATAATTGATGCCAGTATCTACTGTCAAATTCTCAGTGAGGAAATACACTACTTCTGTTTCTTTGTGGTACAGAAATGCTATATGGTAACTTTTATTTTTTTTCTGTAAACTTTATTTTTACTGTAAAACTATGTAAGATAAAATAGATCTGTGAACAAAAACATCTTTTTAACTTATTAAAGATACAGGCTAAAAATCTGTAGAAGAAATGTACAGAAAATGTTTTACACCCCAATTTGAGAGGCATTTCAGCATGTGTCTTCCCTGTCTTGAAATGAAAAACAAATGTCATGTGGCTAAAAATGGCATATTATTGGTTTATTCAAAGACTGTTGCCATATGGAAAAACTGTACCAGAGATGGATAAAGTTAAATTTATACGGCATTACTTTTTCCTTTTCATCTGTCCATTTTAATGTGACAGGGTGGATATGTTTGCTGAACCATATCAATCTTGGAATAAACAATTATGAATGTTAAAGGTGCAGTATGTAAGAATTCTGTCCATTAGAGGTCGCTAGAGGCCTATTCAAAACAAATGCGTAGCTTGATGATGCCAAGTTTGAGAGCGGAATCTTGGGACATGTGATCTTCACCTCAGCGGCCGGTGGAAAAGAATAGGGATAGGACTCGGGAAGTAATCATGTTCATGGATGCGATTATTAACGTTACTGTAGTATGAAGCAGAGCAGGGCCGAGTGTTGTGGGAGCTGAACGAGGCCGCGGGAGCGATTGCGCAACACACGCCTCACGAGCAGCGGAACTTTTATTACTTATATTTATTACTGCTTCCGCTTTTCCGGTCATGAGTATGCGGTAACGCAGCTCTGTTTATCATATTAGATACATTTGAGTGTGTTGAAAATGATGTTATAATGTTACTCTGTGCGTTCGCTCGGTGGCTGCTGTGAGACACTTGTTACACACTTCAGTAAGCTTGATCGATTTTAGAATATCATATTAAATGCTGGATGGCTTGTGTTGATAAATGACATACAACTCAAAGCCGCATCTGATTATGCTATGTTAGCTACTTGACAAAATAGTGTTTTTCTCTGAGGCATGGTAAAGCATGGTACTCGCAAAAAATCAAGAAAATTAGATTTAAACAATAAGACTAAACGTGTTGAGCTATATAACAACAATTATTTTTCTGTCTATAAATATATCAAAACAGTTGTTCCCTTGTCTATTAAAACGTGTAATATATGAAAGTGTCTTTGGTGTTTCCATAGTTTCTACAAAATAAAACCGGAAACCGAGGCAGACCAAGGGTTAACGCAATTGACAAGCGACTCCTCACACGTCCCGGAGCCTTGGTTAAAATTGCAATTTTCTCATGATTTACAAATAGTTAGAGGTCGTATGTTTGACATTAAAATATTTGATTATGGTTGAATCTATTTTTTCAAGTTCCCTGAACTCTGAACTAAAAACCCCAAAAAATGTTCGTAGAATGTCTAAAGTGGACAAACAAAATAAAGTGTAACCATATAAATTTGATTAATTTAGTGTGAATAGAAAAAAAAAACACTTCATCATGCAAAGGTCTGTATTTTAAATAAATAAATAAATAGAATTCTTATGACATAACCGCATTTACAAAAAATCAATTTTCAAAATATTTATTAAAAATACACCATCATCACATTGTATTTCTAATAGAATAAGTTTTTTAATTATTCTTGAGTTATATTTGAGTGTTTAGCGCACTTCATCAAATGGTACTTCTTTTATGGAATGACTTTAGTACTCATTTGCTTGAAAATCGCTGCTACTTTTAGTGTGTTTGAGTGCTTGTATATGCCATCCTTAAAGTTCTTCTTATTTACTGTGAGCGTAGACATTCAGCGTCACGATTATATGCCAAAGCTCCCTTAAACCAAAGACTTGCTCCCAGCTCTCATTATGCTGGACTTGCAGACCAGTATTTGAACTTTTCCAAAGCGAGGGATTTGATTTCAATCTCTGGACTGATTGTTTGTAGCAGTGGGGGACTTTGATGGAAAAAAACAAAACAAGAAACAGAAATCCGCAATCAGATATACAAAATGACATTTTGTTGCTCCAGCACTAAGCGTGCATACAGCGCCTACCAACCAGTCAAACTCTTTTCTTTCCCTAATTTCTCACTGTTTCCTGAACAGCCTTAATTGAGATCACCTAGAGAGGAAACCACGAGTCCCAGTCACTAGCAATTAAAAATCACATTCATATTGTGCTGGCCAGCACATGGGTGTTTTAAAGAGTGTGATTTTCACTGGAGCGGCCCATCTGTTTGTGATTTTTAAATTCGGGCCCTTTTTTCATATTTATTTAAATGTGGCCCATCATGAAAGGCTGGTGAATGAAGCAATGTGGTAAAATGGCTTTTTGATCATACAAATAATCAAGCTCTTGGCAGGATTTGCCTTTTTAAATAAATACCCGATTTGCAAAATATTAGCTTTTTAAAAAGTCTGTTTATTGTCCGAATGCCTCGTTCCTAAACCGAGTAAGAAAACACAGAATCAATTATCACTGAATCAAACAGCCGCCTGATTAAATAATGCATCTGACAGAGGCACTGACCACATTTCACAAATAAACTCGACGTTTCTGCTAGGAATGCGTGGGAACATGGGGCTGAATGGACTAGGCCCTGCTGCATTTGGGGCCCAGCGCTGTCACGTAATTACCTTTGATCCGCCAGCCGCTTAATAGCAAACTGTATTTGTATAAATGATCCCATTACTACATCCAAAGAAAGAGGGAAGACTAGAGAGCAAGCAAGCAGAGGGGAAAAAAAACCCATGTAATACAACACTCTCCTGGAGTCATGAAAATAGATTTTATCGCAGTCTCCGGGACATTTGGTTTTTATTTAGTACCATAATGACGAATGCAATCTAAAAGTGGATGCATATGTCATCAGAGAGACATGTCATCAATGAGAAATTAAAAAAGACACTCCCGGGATTACATTTGGGCTAGATGTCAAAGGAGAAGGACCTTCTGGGAGCAATATGTTACGGAGCGTGTCCCGCCGACCTAAATTGTGCTGTAAAATAAGATTGATTCCGAGATTCATGTCCTAATGAACAACGCATGACAAACTCAAGGAAACAGAAACCTGGCCAGTGAGTTTGGCAGCTGTCACTCTGAAAGAGATGTTGAGTTTTCTGACTGATGAGGCACAAACTGGGCTTGAACCAGCAATTGATTCAGATGAAATGATCTAGGTTGGTCTTTGTACCTAAAACAGGAAACTACTTAAGCACAGAGACCTTGAAAATGTAACATTCCATCAGCATCCCATGTAATAAGGAGGGTCCTATTGTAACAGCTCTTTCCAAATCCTTCCTCCTGTAGCTCATCCATTCAAGACATTTAAAGTGAGTGACACTTTAGCACCTGTGACCTCATTTGAAACTTGGTCAATCCAGATAGATCAGAAATCGCAATCATTGCAGAACATTGCAAATACGAGAGAGTGTAGAGTAAAGAGAGTTTTTAATAATAATAATAAAAAAAAGGATTGTAAAATAGATCTAGCTCTAAAATCTGATTGGATGAGCCATGCTCAAAGTAAAATTGCCAACGCACACATTTGATTAGACTAGATGTTACGGTCTTGGTTGGTAAACTTTTTTTTTTTTTTTACTTGAGGCTGTGCATTACAGTGATTTTACAATGGGTAAGAGCTATTCTAGGCACTATGTGAAGAAGAAATACAATATAAATGTATAAATGTAAATTCTTAAAATAAATCTCATATAGCTACATATAGAAATAAATATAAAAATATAATAATAATTAGTCTAATTGTAGGCTGATTAACACTAGAAGTCCCAGAGATTTGTAACCCTACTTTAGCCAAGTGGATGCTAACTGGCTAGTCTTTTGGCTATCATTAGCATCAATTCATGTGTAAATATGGTCATTACCTGAGCAATCTGCAGGGGGGTTGGGGGTGTGTGTGTGAATGGTTGCTGGTGGCTTGTTTGTATGTGTGGGGGAGGGAGGGATGCTAAAAGCAGAGAACTTGATTGACCATGTCTCACATCAGCAAACCTGGAAAACCCACATATCATTGGAACAATGCCGCGAAACCGCTTCCAAGACATCATGCGACACCTACGCTTTGATGACAGGTCCACCCGGAGTGATCGAGCAAAGACTGATAAGTTTGCTGCAATTTCCAGTGTGTGGGGATCATTTGTCACCAATTGCATCACGTCCTACAACCCTGGTCTACATATCACCGTTGATGAACAGCTTTTCCCGTCAAAGACTCGCTGCTGTTTCCTGCAGTATATTGCAACTAAACCTGACAAGTTTGGGATCAAGTTTTGGGTGGCTTGCGACCTAAAATCCAAGTACATTTGTAATGTCCTCCCATATCTTGGCAAGGACCCTAGTCGTCCCAGTGGAGAGAGTCTGTCTGAAAATGTAGTGATGAGGCTGATGGAACCATTCCTAGACAGGGGCAGACCGTCTACATTCTTAGCAGCATGCACAGCGTGATTCAGACTGATAATACCACCAAAAGGAAGCCAAACACTGTCACCCTTTACAATACCACAAAGNCCTAATGAACAACGCATGACAAACTCAAGGAAACAGAAACCTGGCCAGTGAGTTTGGCAGCTGTCACTCTGAAAGAGATGTTGAGTTTTCTGACTGATGAGGCACAAACTGGGCTTGAACCAGCAATTGATTCAGATGAAATGATCTAGGTTGGTCTTTGTACCTAAAACAGGAAACTACTTAAGCACAGAGACCTTGAAAATGTAACATTCCATCAGCATCCCATGTAATAAGGATGGTCCTGTTGTAACAGCTCTTTCCAAATCCTTCCTCCTGTAGCTCATCCATTCAAGACATTTAAAGTGAGTGACACTTTAGCACCTGTGACCTCATTTGAAACTTGGTCAATCCAGATAGATCAGAAATCGCAATCATTGCAGAACATTGCAAATACGAGAGAGTGTAGAGTAAAGAGAGTTTTTAATAATAATAATAAAAAAAAGGATTGTAAAATAGATCTAGCTCTAAAATCTGATTGGATGAGCCATGCTCAAAGTAAAATTGCCAACGCACACATTTGATTAGACTAGATGTTACGGTCTTGGTTGGTAAACTTTTTTTTTTTTTTTACTTGAGGCTGTGCATTACAGTGATTTTACAATGGGTAAGAGCTATTCTAGGCACTATGTGAAGAAGAAATACAATATAAATGTATAAATGTAAATTCTTAAAATAAATCTCATATAGCTACATATAGAAATAAATATAAAAATATAATAATAATTAGTCTAATTGTAGGCTGATTAAAGTTGCTAAGCAACTTGACAACTTGCATTAAAGGTGCTTTGTAAGAATTTTTATGTATTAATTGCTTATCTATTCCTGATGTGAGGACAGCTTGTTACGAAACTTCCTATGTTGTCTATGAAAGCCTGATGACTGATTTTTATGTGAAGGACTCGGGATGTTTTTGCTGGGAAAATCCAAAGGATCCACATTAAGGATGTGATGTTTTGCTCCCGAGAACCTCTCTTCCATTCTTTAACACATAAAATGAATTCTCATACAATGTTCAGGATAATTCCGAAAGAGCTTTTCTCTACTGTAATGTCAATGTGTCATGCAAAGAAAAGGGATTCATTCAAACTGTAGTCTCATTTAGTCAGATCTATAGTCTATAGTCTGAAATATACTTTATAATCAAACTATCATAACAGTGTAATTTTAATGATCTCATCTGGGTATTGATGCTGGTGAATTGCAGAGCTGGTGCAAACAAATCCACATCACTATGATCAGATGTTTTCTTAGCTGCTGTTTTCTCATCACTGTCATTTTTGTTGTGTTCATTTTGTTATTTGAAAGGAAAGCGCACAGCACATATTTACATTAATTTCAATGTCACTCTCGGCAGCATAGATGGCATCAGGATGGAGGTGGTGGCTCGGACTGGTCTAAGGCAGGAGTTCTCTTATCAGACAGTTGAGCATGGAAGCTTCAGGGCTTTTTCCCTAGCGCCGCTAACACTAAGCTTTTCTATGGTACATTGAAAAGCTTAGTGTTATGGTACATTTTCGGGGCAGTCGTGGCCTAATGGATAGAGAGTCGGACTTGTAACCCAAAGATCATGGGTTCGAATCTCAGGTCCGGCAGGGATTGTCGGTGAGGGGAGTGAATGTCCAGCGCTCTCCCCACCTTCAATACCATGACTGAGGTGAGACCCTTGAGCAAGGCACCGTACCCCCAACTGCTCCCCGGGCGCCGCAGCAATGGCTGCCCACTGCTCCGGGTGTGTGTTCACGGTGTGTGTGTTCACTGCTGTGTGTGTGCACTTGGATGGGTTAAATGCAGAGCACAAATTCCGAGTATGGGTCACCATACTTGGCCACATGTCACTTCACTTCACTTCCACTTGATTTGACAGTATATTGCAGTAGGTAAAAGCTTTCAACTTCATTTTACTTCTACAAAAAACAAAAAATAACTTTGCCGCCACTGTGAGTTTATCGGGGCTGCAGGGCATTGAATGACATTCAGTCTCTTGTATGTTAATTGTGCACGAGTGCGGTCACAAGCAATAATTTGCTGGCTGCTGTTCACTTAACGGCCACCAGTGTACAGTACCTTATAACAAGAGTTTCTGAACTCTACGAATAGCCCCTTTAATACAGAAATTGCAGTCACAGGTGTGTGGTAATAAATAAATAGTTTGTTACAGGAAGCGGCCTGCTCTTTCATCTGTCTATCAAATTAGGGATTGAAACAAGGCTATCTTGCAAAATGCAGTCCAATCTCTCACCTGTCGCCCTCCCTATTTTTTTAGATTGGCTATAGCCAGGCTATATGCTCCCCTCAAAAGGGTTGGTTCTAGTATACTCTATTTCAATGTAAAGCTTGGCAAATGAGAGTTGAGGTAGACTAGTCGCAAGCAGCGGCCAACTCTCTCATCTGTCGCCTTAAAGGTGCTGTATGTAATTTCTTTGACAGTACTAAAGCACAAAAATACCATAATATATTTATAGAGATTTAGGAAACATGCTAAATTCACATACTTGTTTCTCCGAAAAACAATGCTACAGCCAGTTATTCTACTTTGACACGTGTGTTTCGTGTCGGAATGTCTGTTTTTGTTTTGGTCTGTGTGATCCCGCCCGCTGCCAATTTACCCAATAGTATTTCAACACACCGGGTTGTCATTTTGCGGAAAACACAGTGTATTGCAGCCACGGAAGCGCCAGCAAACAAACTAGGTCAGAGATCACAGATTCTACCCGACCTAGCCTTGGCATCCATCTAAAAAGCCAGAGCCATATTAAAAGATGAATGAATCAACTCATCAACTTACGGTAAGGCTCGATCGCCTTCCATTGTACATTGCGCTCGTTCCTGTTGCGTGTTCTCAAACTGGCAACCAGCATGAGCATCGAGCCTAAGGAGGAGGGGCCGGAAGAAACAACCCTCTCCAATGTTTTGAATTTGGACTGCAGTACCCATTTCAACCACTAGCTGTCAATATTACATACTGCACTTTTAATTTGTCAGACTGGGGATTAAAGCAGGGTAATGCTCCCTTGTGAATGGGTTTGTGCCAATTCCCAGGCTAGTTGAAGGTCAGAGCAGGGCCTTTGGCAGAGCAGAAATGGACAGTATAGTGGCTAGCAATCCATTCTCTTACCTGTCAACCTCTCTAGCTCATTAAGACTGGACACATAAAAAGCTGAGGAATTTGCCTTGCATGCTCCCTTCGGTATGCCGCTACCTTAAGGCTCAGGCTGGGGTGTTAGTGGCCGGTATGATGATATGTAGATTTTCTGCAAGCGACTCCTTACATCATCTGTTGCCTGGTTCGGCTTATTATGCCAGACATAGTACTGTGGACATAGCTGGGACTATGTCTGTTGTCTCGCCTAGATAGCCCTACTCTTAGGAGCTCTAGGCTGTTGCCTGTCCTGTAGGTGGTGGCTCGGACTGGTCTAAGGCAGAAGTTCCCTTATCAGGCAGTTGAGCATGGAAGCTTCAGGGCTTTTTCCCTAGCGCCTCTAACACTAAGTTTTCTAGGGAGTAAGGCTATGGTACATTGTCACAGGATGACATATCTGACTCTGGGTTGAGGCCCATAAAGTTCTTCAGTGCTTTGACAAGACAAGGTTGTGCTTGGTGACTTTCAGCTTACAAGCAGGAATTGGTCAGCAAGGCATAATGTGTATTAAGGTCCCCATTGCAGCAACCCCATAGTGATCTTTACGCAGCATCGAGTTCCCTCGAAAGGGAATGTCTTAGGGTTATGTATGTATGTAACCCTGGTTCCCTGAGAAGGGAATGAGACGCTGCATCACGTTGCCATGCTTTAGGCATGTCTGTGCATCTTCCTTCAGACAATTTAAAGCTGAAAAAGTGTAATGCAGATGCCCTTTTATATGCAAGCCGGCACTTCATGTGATGTCATGGGACTGCTGTCAGCCAATAAGACTGCCGTTATTTCACATGTGCTTCAGACACCGGGTTCTGTGGACGCCTCCCTATAGCATCAGCATCTGATGCAAAGCCTCGTTCCCTTCTCAGGGAACTAGGGTTACATACATAACCCTAAGACATTTTTGTTGCTGTGTGTTTACTTGAAATCTTGAAACTATGAAATCTTGCCAGGTATATACTAACCATTTTTTAAAAGCAATAAGCCCTTTAAGGTGCCAAACATCTCCCCTTAGCTGTTTTAAAATCACTGTAGTGCTTTATTTTACTATGGCTTCATGTGCGGTTTGTTCAATCAGAATTTAGAGTTGGAATTTTCCCTTTTATAATCACTATTTTTAAGCCCACGGAATCATATTTGATATGCAAATTTCTAAATTATCAACACGATCAAAACTTTGCTAAAAAAAGCTCCATATTCTCACTATATCATACCTTAAAAGCCATAAAAGCCTGATGTATCAAATATACTAAGATACTAATGATTTTTTAGAACTTTTCTTTTTGTCTAAAGGTTTAATAAACTATTCCAATTAACTGATTTTTCAGATTTTTTTGTTCAGGCTTTACAGGGTTAATAAAACTGCTTCAATCAAAATGCAGAGACTATTGGACAGAAGCATGCAGGAGAGACATGAGAGGGAGTAGGTGTTGGAATGTGGTTCAAGCTACTAGTTTGTAAGGGGATGCCAGCCTCCCCTCATTAATTACCCTGAGAGTTATTCACAGGGCTGCATGCTTGCTGTGCCATCATCACCTCGATCTCTTCACGATCTGCCACTTACCCCAATAACTGGCTTCCATTAGCACCTGCTCTTTGACGTCATGTTTGATCACGGTGATCGCACAATGACGGCTGCTCTTCATGGAGGGCACATGTGGCTCTGTGTTCGCGGTGCAGCTGTTTCCCAGTATGCACGGGATATCTTCTGCCCTGTCAGCTTCACCTCCTGCAGTATGCAGTGATATAAATAAAAATCCAGAAGAAATAAGCAACACTGGGGGGTCCTTGCGAGGGGGAAGAGAAGGTTGGGTGGGAGACACGGTCAAGGCTACAGAGGCCTTGTTTTAATTTAAAGTGCTTTGTGATATGAGGACAACTGAAATTCATCCACAAATGTTTGGAGTTTTGGAAGGTAACTGGGCCCGTTGCAGCAGGAGGTTGTTTTTTGATACCAACCCCAGCAGCTCCAGGAAGATCAGTCAAAACAAGGGTCGCTTCTGTCATGTGTAAAAAATAAATCAAGGGTTAAACAGACAGGTGGGAATATTCAGCAGTGCTATACATTAACCTGAAGGCCTTTTGTAAAAGCCTGTTTTCATTCACATCAAAGATTACTGTCTTCACTCATTTATTTAAAATAAATGGTAGTGAATTGGATTAGCATGTAGTATTAGTGGCTGAACATTATGGATTTTAATGATCAATTCTTACTTTTTACCTTTGGATGCCCCTAATGTTTAATTACATTCTTGATTTTATAGGTTATTTTGTTGTTGACATACAGCATAATCTGGTCCACATTGCAGGTTATTTTGGCCCAAAACTGCCCACTTAGATGGGAAGAGACAGTCTGACTAACATGACATGACCAACCACAGTTAAAGGCACAATATGTACGTTTTTTAGATTAAAATATCCAAAAACCACTAGAACAATGTTATATATTTAGTATGATTGTTTTAACCATGTAAAACAGCGATGCATTACCCCACATATGCACTGAATAGAGCGGAAGCTGCAAACTGCAGCATAAGCATAATAAAAGCTCTGCTGGACTCCCGCGGCTCTCGGCCCTCCCTGCTTCATTCCACTGTAACGTTAATAAAACTTTAATACATTAGCTCATCCATGAATATGATATCTGCCCAAGTCCATCAGATTGCTTTCCATTGGCTGTGGAGGTGAAGACAAGCTGTGCCTTTGTTTTGAATAAATGACCTCTAGTGGCAAAAATTACACATTGTGCCTTTAACTTTGCCTATAGGTTATGGCAAGTTTTAATCAATAGACTGATGTGAAAGAAATTAATTATAATAAAAGCATGCAAGATTACATAAAATATAGTGGAATATGTCTATAGATTGTGATCAGATTTTTGTTTTTTGTGTGTGTGCAAAAGTACTACACAAATGGGTTTATTTTGCCCCAAAGAAGTTAAAGGGTTAGTTCACCCAAAAATGAAAATTATGTCATTAATGACGTTCCACACCCTTAAGACCTCCGTTCATCTTCGGAACACAGTTTAAGATATTTTAGATTTACTCCGAGAGCTTTCTGTCCCTCCATTGAAAGTGTATGTACGGTGCACTGTCCATGTCCAGAAAGGTAATAAAAACATCATCAAAGTAGTCCATGTGACATCAGTGGGTTAGTTAGAAGATTCGAAGCATCTAAAATACATTTTGGTCCAAAAATAACAAAAACTTAGACTTTATTCAGCATTGTCTTCTCTTCCGGGTCTGTGTATATCCAGTGATGCTGCTTCTTCTTCTTCTACGGCGGTTGGCATCCAGCTTATTGGTGCATTGCCGCCCCCTTCTGCTCTGGACAGTGACGCTGATGACGTGTTATGTAGTGCGCCCGAGCTTCGTTTACAGTCTGAGGGAGACGCAAGCTGTATTCAAGCTATTCTACATTGTTTGTATTTTGGTATTGCTATATTTTTTAAAATGGTGCGTAGGTGTGCATGTCGCGGATGTCCTAACGCGTCACTGTCCGGAGCAGAAGGGGGCGGTAATGCACCAATAAGCTGGATGCCAACCGCCGTAGAAGAAGAAGAAGCAGCAGCGTCACTGTGGATATACACAGACCCGGAAGAGAAGACAATGCTGAATAAAGTCGAAGTTTTTGTTATTTTTGGATCAAAATGTATTTTAGATGCTTCAAAAATTTCTAACTAACCCACTGATGCCACATGGACTACTTTGATGATGTTTTTATTACCTTTCTGGACATGGACAGTGCACCGTACATACACTTTCAATGGAGGGACAGAAAACTCTCGGACTAAATCTAAAATATCTTAAACTGTGTTCCGAAGATGAACAGAGGTCTTACGGGTGTGGAACGACATGAGGGTGAGTCATTAATGACGTAATTTTCATTTTTGGGTGAACTAACCCTTTAATTTTGTAATAATGACCTGTTGACTGTTAATTATTACACAGCTACTTCCTAAATAAATACATGTGTAGGAAATAATGAAATAAAATAAATGAATTAAAGTAAAACTAAAGTCCTTTAAGACCATATTTAAATCTGTAACCATTTTGTATAAAAAGAAAGACTGCGGAATGACACGAAAAACATGAAATGATCAGTTTCCAGTAGTTATGCAGCATTTTATAGCTGTAATAAAGCATTGAGGGGTGAGGGGTGATCATTCATGAATATTTGTCTGCCGAATGTTGCTATTGACCAATCAGAAGGGTAATCTGTTAAACAGGGTGAAATCCAGTGATTAGTTTCTCTTCAAAAATGCTTATTATATCAATAAGCACTCATATCAAATTATAACTTTACTGTATTGTTTCTAAGCAAACTAATAATAATAATAATAACAGTAAAGAAAACTATGTGCCCTTACTTGTGGAAGAAGTGAAAAGCCAACCAATCAGATTGGAACTGCTGATTTGAGCATTGCTTGTCAGTTTTGTGTTTCGTGTAAAACACACCAGATGGTGACTGAAAGGACTGTGGATGGGCTGAGGCTGGGAGTAGATCTGTCTCCTTATCATTCACCTTGACCTATTCTGATGTAGCCCACATTGAAGTATTACTAGGACAATAAGGATGATATTTATTAACGTTTAGCAACACCAACAATTGATGGTGAGTATCGCCCAGCTCTAATACACACACTCAACATGCAGATGACCACGTGCTGCTTGGTGAGCATGCAGAGCACGTTGGGGCGCTCTGTGGGGGTATTGGGTGTCATGTTGAATATGCGGCCTCCCTAAAGACTTCAGAATCGCAGCTATTCCATAGCTATGGTGTCAGATAGCTACGGGGACTTGTGGGAAGTTGTTGATGCATAGAAAGACTGGGCCAAGAGTGTGTCTCGGGCACCATCAGCCTCTTCTTTCCTAGAGTAGTCAATGAGCAATCCACACTCTCTTTCCAGGACATCAGTTTTACAGCAGGAATGAAGATTTAGGGGAAGCAGGAAAACCTCCACGATCAGGTTTCCCTTGCTGAGTGTGCGGAGGAGTCCATGGGTGTAGTGAGACACTTCATTCTTTTCCAGAATTAGGGAAGCGGTGAATTTACAAGTGATGAAGATGACAGAAATAATGGCTGTCACTGACAGGAAGGACAACAGAGATCTTAAGAGTTTTTTGTTTTTGTTGTTTAAAGTTTGCTCTTTCATAAATGTAGGCTGTGTCTGAAATCGCCCCCTATTTGAGGGGATAGTAATTTTTAGTGGTGTCCAAAACCATAGTCGAGTGCACTCATTCAACCCCACAATGCACCGCAATAACAAGTGTGCAAACGATGTCCGTTCAATGGCTAGAGAATACCCATAATGTACTGTGAGAGTCGAGCACTGAATGAAATTCCGTGTCACACCAGAAGATGGCGCCGCAGCTGAATCATCCATCCATCCATCCATTTTCCAAGCCGCTGGTCCAATGTGGCAACAGCGTAATATTATACAGGTATAAAATTCCTTTTTAATTGATTATCAAATTGTTTAATTAAGATTTACACATGCTAGTTTTCATGACAGAGTTCAAGATAAATTGTTTCATTACTACCAGAGCTCCAGTTTGCTAAGATTATTAAACAGTAATCACAAACTATGCAAAAGCGGCAGCCCTTCTGGCTCATTCAGTATCTGAATTCACTCACTCATTTTCATTCACTCCTTCAAGTGGACTATATTATAGTAATATAGGGAATAGTGAATGAGGGTATAGGGGTGCAATTTCAAACACAGCCTTAGTGAAGTTCTCAGTTATGTTTCATTCAAATACCAACTTTGTTTCTCCTAAATTTCTTATGAGATATACAAATACACAATTGTGACAACAGTAAAATTACTCAAGTGATGTCGATTGCTCAGATTTAGTGAATTTGATAAGAAATGTTTGAGTTCATTATATATATATATATAAAAATCTGAGAAACAGAAACTCATGCAAAAGTCTCAAATATGCTTGTTATTTACTCTCAATGATAGGAAAAACAATCGAGATATTAAAGAGATGTTACAACACCTACAAAACTGATATCTTGGAAAATCAGAGCACAGTTTGAGAATTTATTGAGATCTCGAACTTTAGAAGAGACAAATATGTGAAATCCGAGCAGCAAGTTATGTACTGTAAGCAAAAATCTCTATTTCGTCTCTGTTTAATCTCATAGGAGAAACAATTGAGATATTAAAGAGATCTCATTTTTCATTTTGCTTTCCCATAGGCTTGTATCTTTGCACATCTTAGCACTATTCAAGACATTGAGATTCTTTCTGAAACTGTTGAGGAGACATATGTGAGATTACATGGGGCTGAAAATAAAAATCTAGCACAAGCCTTATGAAGAAGTCTCCATTTGCTGACTACGCGTAACATAAGAGATGTCAAAGAATTTTTAGCTGTGATTGAATCTGTGGTTTTAGAATGAGACCATGATATCATGTAATGACGAGCATTTGGCGGTGCTGTGATCTCAAAATCTTTTAAGGATATTTTCGTTATACATGTGGCTTTTCTCTTCAGTCGAGCACTTGCTGAAACTCTGCACCTGAGTAGCATCAAAATCAAATCCATCTGTGTGTGAAAACCCTCCAGGGGGGGATTGGGAGTCACTCTGGATTAAGAGGGAGCCAGACTAATGCATAAATTTGAGGTGAATGAGGAATACATCACCCTCCGCCACTGGGCTGATATTGGAGATTAATCCTAGGCTGGGGCCAGAGCTAAAAATGAGTAATAGTGGAAGAAACTTTCAAGATCAGGTTCCAAGCCAACCAATGATCGGAGAAGAGGGTGGAGGAGCCAGAGAGTTGCACTGACCCAAGAGCTGAAACAGCACTGCAGGAGGAAAAATAGTCTGGAAAAATCAACAGCTTGTACGAAACGTCCAAAAGTATCCGATCCAGTTTCATAAAGACTATTATTGTAATCCTTTCAGGAACTCTGAGCTCCAACTTCATTTGTTGAAAAAATAAAGTGATGAAAGCCGACATGAAGCAGGATGATTCTCAGTCTTTCAGTAGCCATGTATGCCATTATAAAAGCATTATGTTAAGGGTGTGGGCACATTTCTTTGGGCTGAAAGCAGATTCACTTGACTGCAACTCTAATGAAGAGATGAACCGATAATGTTCCACTCACAGTATTTTAAATATGAAATATGGTATTTAGTGAGTCATGTCCCCCCACAAAAAAGTGTCCGAATTCTTAATTCTCCACATCTGAAAAAGATGCCAAAAGTGATCACAATAAAGTGGTCTCAGTGAGCAAAAAATATGTATATGATGACTTTCTGTTTGCCTGTGCATGTCAGACTCACAGAGTCCAGGCTAAGTGAGATGTACCGGCATAGGTTTAGTTCATCAAAGGACATCTTAAAGGAACTGCTGAAAAATCTTGCCTACTGCCGTAGTTCTCAAATCTCATTCTCACTTTTAATACAGTAGATGGATCAGTGACATTTTTTTTTTGTCTGAATCTATCATGTTTTCTAGAGATACATTAAGAATGCAATTCATTCACAGAAAAGGGGGTCAATATCGAAAGTGGCAGTCAGTATCTGGTGTGGCCACTGGCTGCTTTAAGGACTACAGTGCATGTCATCCTCATGGACTGAACCAGATTTTCAGGCTCTTGCCGTGAGATGTTACACCACTCTTCCACCAATGCACTAGCAAGCTCTCTAACACGTCTTGGTGGGACATTTTGTTTGGCATTGTAAGGACGATCAGCTGTCCTTCCTGTCTCCCTGAGACACTGTCTTAGGTGTCTTACATTACAGACATTGCAGTTTATTGCTCTGGCCACATCAGCAGTCCCCATACCTCCTGCAGCAAGACTATAGCATGTTCATGCAGGTGATCAGGGACCGTGGCCATCTTACTCCTGGTGTTTTCTAACCAGTCTGCAGAAAGGTCTCTTTAGTGTTTAGTGTCAAGTTAACGGTGACCTTAATTGTCTACCTTCTGTAAACTGTTAGTGTCTTAAGGATTGTTCCACAGGAAAAGCATGTTTAAACCCTTTTAAATAATGTTCTTTAAAGCTTATTTCGATTTTACAAAATTATATTCAAAATACAGTATCCTGAAAACTTTTGCACTTTATTTGTGCATGGCCTCTGGACAATAAATTCTTGTGAGCTTTTTTGGCCCATTTTTTGTGTGGAAAATCTTGTTTTTTTATTTTAAACTTGATGTGACATCTCTATATCTATCAGTCTTATTCAGTAGTGATTTTTCTTCAGGCTTAAAGGATTAGTTCACTTTTAAATACACTTTTCCTGATAAATTTACTCACCCCCATGTCATCCAATATGTTCATATCTTTCTTTCGTCAGTCGAAAAGAAATGAAGGTTTTTGAGGAAAACATTCCAGGATTTTTCTCCATATAGTGCATTTCAATGGCTACCAACAGATTGAAGGTCCAAACTGCAGTTTCAGTGCAGCTTCAAGGGCTTTAAACGATACTAGATGAGTAATAAGGGTCTTATCTAGCGAATCGATCGGCCATTTTCGAAAAAATTCGAAAACGCCTTCCCTATTCTACTTACGGAAAAAAAACGAAAATGGCGCCGCGTTCGTTACGTAAGTAGAATAGGGAAGGCGTAGGACATTCAGCGTAAGCGTTATGAAGAATGCGAAAGCGGAAAGTACGTTCAAGGCGATATTTTGTTTATAAATCATAAACGATTGTATTTTTTTCGAAAATTACCGATCGATTCGCTAGATAAGACCCTTATTTCTCATCTGGTATCGTTTAAAGCTCTTGAAGCTGCACTGAAACTGCAGTTTGGACCTTCAATCTGTTGGTAGCCATTGAAATGCACTATAAGGAGAAAAATCCTGGAATGTTTTCCTCAAAAACCTTCATTTCTTTTCGACTGACGAAAGAAAGACATGAACATCTTGGATGACATGGGGGTGAGTAAATTTATCAGGAAAAGTGTATTTAAAAGTGAACTAATCCTTTAAAGGAGTAGTTCAATTACGTATTCAACTTACGAAAAAAACGTAACTGAAGTCACATAAGTGACGCTTTTTTCATAAGTTGAAAACAGAAGGTGTAGGACGTAGCTTAAGCGTTTTGAACTGCAAGAGGCGTTACACTTTCTAAGTTGAATACGGAAGGCGGTCTGGCAGAAGGTAAATATTTTACTTTATAACTTGTTAAATATGGATATTTTTCTTACACAAACGCATCGCTTTGTTTCAGAAGGCCTTTATTAACACCCCGGAGCCGTGTGGAGTACGTTTATGATGGATGGATGTGAATGGAAGCACCTTCTTGAGCTTCAAACTCGTTGCCCCCGTTCACTGCCATTATAAAGATTGGACGCATCAGAATATTTATTAATATAACTCTGATTGTGTTCATCAGAAAGAAGAAAGTCATATACACCTAGGATAGCTTGAGGGTGAGTAAATCTTGAGGTAATTTTCATTTTAAAGTGAACTAATCCTTTAACACTAAAGGTCTAGCTCTTTCTCTAGCTCGTTTGAACTGATATGGTTTTGTCTCTGCTCAGTCAGTTCCTCCATGTTCCTCACGTCAAATGTAGTCTGAGAGTGCTAAGGCCTCCAACTCTATAGAGATGAGTGTCTTTAATGAGGGCTCAAGAGTGTCTTTGGACAAATGTAGCTTGTTTAGTGCAGGGTTTGATCTTTTGTCAGAATGCAGAATGCTAATGTTATATGCTCTGCTGTAGCTTTTCACAAGGCAGTATCATCTAATGAGTGCCTTAGTATGTGTGTTACAATGGTATAGCCTCAGAATGTACAAACAAAGTCGAGTCAGCGGGTTAATTAAAACAGATGAGGTGGACTATAGTCGAAAGTTGTTGTTTTTTTACAGACATATCAGTTGTTGTTTTCAGATCTACACGTTCGTGGAGGCACGGATTTGATGTCAGGTGACCCTGACACCCACCCATGACCAGCATACTATGGTAGGATGCCCATGAGTGGCTCTGCTGAAAGCGATGCCTGCCGGAAGCCCCTCCATGCTCACCCCCGGTGTCAGGTGTCAGAGGTGAGTGCTGTCTCACAGTAAATGAAGCATCCAGACGAGGTGAAACTACACAGTTCACATCACAATGCAGAGTCATTCACCAATCAGAGCTGAGTGTTTAACAATGCCACATATGGCATTGTTATATGGACAATGTGACACCACACGTCCACGGCATCACAGTTAATGCAGGTCAGTGAGTGATCGATATTGACTTGTGAAAGACACATGCCTCCTAATTTACTGGTGATTGGAAAGTACATACTTTTGTGATCCAATGCGTATGTGTGATACAATCAATCCAATTCTAATTTTCTATTTGGAAAAGCGCAATAGAATGGCACTTGAAGTCAGATTCCTAACTAGGAAAGTTGGAAATAAACAACTCAGAATGATTTTGTCAAGATGCAAGGGTATGTAGCACAAGGACTTATGGGAATGCATACTATGAAAAAACACTGGAAATTAACTGTATNTTTTTTTTT
>RJVU01080244.1:598143-618675 GCA_003731715.1 Anabarilius grahami | reverse complement strand
AACAATTATAAAACACCAGATTCAGATTCATCAGCATAATAAAACATCAGATTTAGCTATAGTACCTCAATTAAAATTTGGAGTTGAACTGCAGTTCTCAGTTACATTCTAAATGGAGCACAACTTCTTCCTGATAAGTAAACCAATCCCCCTGCCTTATTGTTTTCAGGGCCTCTTTTATTAATCAGCAAAATAGAGGGTATGTCCTCTTGTAAATTTTGCTACTGGGCAGAAATACATCCATGAAGAAACCCACGCACCCCAGCGCTTACACTATAAAACCACAGACTGAAACGGTCACGATGGGGTCAGTTCAGCTGGTTCACATTAGGTGGAGAACTAATATGTTTATATTATCCTTCAAAGGCATCATCATCAGATATAATGTTTCATGTTTGTTGGTTCATGTTTGAATAAATGATATAATTCAGAGTCTGGTTATAAGAGTTTAGCCATGACAATAAGCTTTGCTTTGATGGAAAGAGCTTTGTGTGAGTTTCATTTGGCTATAGTACCTGTGAATTTGCTGTATGTTTACAGTCCATAGAAGGTTTCACAATGTGCTTTTAAGGGCCTTTAAGCAGTCCCATTGTCATTTGACATCCACAGAGAAAGCGGAGTCTGCTGGGAGGAAAACAGGGGAATTCGCTTCGGGATCAGTACCTCACACACAAAGTGCTTTACGGCTGTTGGTGGATTTACTCTCAGCCTCTTGATCTCAGCAGTATTGAGAAATGAGCCACAGGCCTTTTAATATGATGCTTCTTCCTCTTATTCAGTCTTTAGCACAACACAATCATTCATATACATGGTTGCATATCAAAACATAACCCCCAATCTTAATCTAAACCTGATTCTTTAGCTAGAGGTGACAATTTCATTGTTTGGCATCAGCAAAATAGTGCATAAACATTTCAACTCATATATGAATAGAAATCTTAACATGTAGAAATTGTGGAGACTTTTGACAACAGGTCATCATGATCCAGCAAATGTTCTTACATCTCCAATCCTAGCTTATTGTTTTTATGCCCACTTTTATGCTTAAGAAAATAGAGGGTATGCCCTCCCATAAACTTCTCCACTGGGCAGAAGTACATGCGCAAAAAGAATCGCAAATGGTTTCTGCATGAAGGTGGAACTTCTAAATTCTTTAGAAATTCTGCTGTAGTTTCGATAATCTTGAGCTTTAGAATCTGGATGAGATATACGCCTCTTGACGCATGTAACGACATTTTACACATAATAAACGTGGTCCTGGCCACATTTAACACTGAGGTATGTCTGTCCTCTGTGGCTTGACAATTCTCTTTACGAGCCTCAAAACTCAGACACTTTAAAGACATTTATGAATAGGCCTTTTCTCCATGCACTACAAGGCTTTGTTGATGAACTTTCAAGCTTGCTTTGCAAACAATTATGTTTTGAATTAGTAATGCGAAATGTAATTAATTCGTATTTATTCCTTTAATGATTCTATTAATGATTCTTGATGATTCTATTAATTATTAATGATTGTTTCCTTTGAGGTAGACTCCTTACTATAGTATGTACTCAATAAAATAATACAAAACAATGTGTTGTCAAATAGACAACTAGTCAGTTATAACACAATTTTCAATATTTCGAATGGCATACAATCTATTAGTCATGAACATCTTCAGTGAGTGAAGGAGTGAGTCATTATGATTCAGATGGATAATGCATGAACTCAAGACTCCAGCGACATAACTGTCAGTCTGAACGAACGCTGGTGTGTTTGACTGGTGCTGCACTCTGGTTTTTACTCCACATTTTAAATTATAATGAATTCTTTAAATGTTTTAAATTTAAATTCTTTTAAATCTTAGTTTTGTTAATTCTAGAGGATATTTTATGCCCTTTGATTGAAGCAATCTCACTTGATTATTGCTGAGTATTTCAGTCGGTGGATCTGAATGCTTTCCTGTAGCTCAGTGGTTAGAGCGTGGCACTAGCAATGCCAAGGTCATGGGTTCGATCCCAGGGATTGCACATACTCAGATACAAATGTATAATATAATGCAATGTAAGTCACTTTGGATAAAAGCGTCTGCCAAATGCATAAATGTAAATGTAAATGTGAATGCGTTGATCTATGAAGGCAGACTTGTTTGGTGAACTAGAACATGGAGGACTGAATCCAGATTGAAATGTGGTGTTACATCTTCTACACACTGGTGTGCTGGAGTTCTACTGTACTTTGTTTGAAGTGGGGTCTGTTTCCCATCTCTGTATGAAGTATTCTCCCAGTATGGTGCTTAAATACTCTTCAGTGGATTTACAGAGACTAAATTCATCCTGTCGTCTCCCTGTATTCAATTGTTGTGCCGTATTTGGAATTACACGCCACCCCAGGTACATTCACCGTAGATCTCACCATGTGAGGACTTACGGGCCAGGACAATGATCACATCCCAGGTCAGATGGTAAGAGTCGGAGTGTCAATTTGGGAAACATTAGTCTGCTCAAACACGCACCTCTCAGCTCTTGGCTGTCCTCTTGCCCTACTACAGTTAACATGGCCTTAGTGAATGCAAGGTCAATATCGAATAAATCTTTCATTCTAAACAACTTGTTTATATCTTACTCTCTAGACTTTTTATTTGTCTTGGTTAAAACAGGGTGACTTAATGCTTCTTGGCGAGATTGCTCCCCCGGACTGTGCCGTCTTCAGTTCTCCAAGGGACTCTGCATATGGTGGATGAGTTGCAACAATTTTTAGAAACTTAAAGATTGAACTTAAAAGTTATTAAAGATTGATGTAAATATGTGCTCTGATTTGCAGCCCCCCTAAATGCAAGAAAGATTTTATTAATTAATTTTCTGATTTTCTCTCTGATTTGGTGACTTGGGCCAATAGACTATCGATCCTAGGGAATTTTAACATTTATCTCTGCTGCACTTTGAAACCATTAGTCAAAAAATGTATGTGGTCCAATTCACAATTTGGCTCATACACTTGATCCTGTGCTGTCTTGTGGATTTTTAATTTAAAATCAGGAGGTTATGTGTGTCTGACCATTATCCAGTTCTTTTGAATCTGGAGTGCTTTCCTCTGCTATTATTTGTTCTCAGCGTTTATCCTTGTCTTGTGCTATTCACTCTAACACTGTGAACTTGTTTTTTTTTCTCTCAAATATTATTCCTCACACTTTACTAATGATTTCCATAGCGCATCAGATACTGAATGCTTGGTTGAGGAATTTTTCAAAGCATCCTCTATTTATTTTTTTTTTTACCTGACACTGTCTCTCTGCTTACTCATAAAAAGACAAAGGGTGCTGTCCAACCATGGTTAAATGATGGCACCTGTGCTCTCAGACAAGTGTGTCAAAAAACTCTACAGGCTGAAGGTCTCATTCGACATGTTAAAGTCAAATTCGTTCAACAATCAAACAGCAGTAATTGAGGAAAAATCTAATTTCTTTTCTTAATTTATTGCTGACAATGTGAAGAGACCAAAAGTCTTGTTTGACACGACTGATTCTCTTCTAAACCAGACTATGAGTATATTATTGACATTGACATTCTTCTTGAACAACTTGAATGTATGGTAGGTATCCAGGACAGTGGTGTGCTTCTTAGCTCGAGAATAGGACTTTTCTGTAAATTTGGGGATTATTTTGTGTGGTGTGCCCCAGGGATCCATTTTGGGATCTTTATTGTTTTCCCATTATATGCTTCCCTTGGCCCACAATTTTTTTTAATTTTTTTTATTTAGAAATACAGCATTTCATACCACGATTCTCGGTTTTACCTTCCAGTATGTCTTGACACCTCATTTCATTCGATGTTTTACTGAAATGCATAAATGTTATTAAGAGGTGGATGACAAATAATGTTTTGCAGCTTAATGAGGATAAAACAGAGGTTTTGATTCTAGGTAGAAGCTTCTTCCATTTGATGTCTAT
The DNA here is from genome assembly GCA_003731715.1 of Anabarilius grahami. Classification (NCBI taxonomy): domain Eukaryota; kingdom Metazoa; phylum Chordata; class Actinopteri; order Cypriniformes; family Xenocyprididae; genus Anabarilius; species Anabarilius grahami. Next base: position 614,743 of record RJVU01080244.1, on the reverse strand, counting down.
TGCAAAGTTGAAGCATCTTCTTTCAGGTTTAGATTTGGAAGTAGTGATTCATATCAATATTAGATTATTGTAATTCACTTAATTCTGGTCGCCCTTAATCGTCATTATCTCTATTGCAAATTGTACAAAATGCAGCCACAAGACTTCTTCATAAAAATCAGTAATTCAGTATTTCTTTTTCATTGTATTTATTTATGTTTTCTAGTTTTAATATTTAAATTGTTTTGCTAACCAAAGCGTATCATGCGTGTTTGGGTCACAAACTGTTGCTTGTTATCTGCATCAATCCATGTCATTAGTGAGGAAATTGAGAGAGAGCGAGAGAGAACGAATTGAATGTCAGAAAAAAAGCCTGGTGATGTTGATGATGGATTCTCCCCTAATCGAAACAATTTGCTTAGTTTCCCAGCTGGGTTTCATGTGCTTTTGATTACTCTCTGCTATTTAGTTCCACAAAATTACATGCTGCTTAATGGGCTTTTAATGGTTATAGGTTTCTCTACTTTTTAATGAGGTTCACCAGTTGGTTGCTAATGTCCTATGGATATTTGGCGCGTGTCCAGATTGAGAACTGTTTTAGTCTTTATTCTAGTTTATAACTCGCTTTTCTTTGTGGTGTAAAACCTCAACAAGAACTCCAATATATCTTGGGGGCGTTAGTTGCACTTCACCAATCCGTTTTTAATTTATCACCTAATCCTCATCCCAGAAGCCAAATAATTCCATCATTAAATGCTTGATCACTAAGCTTCTGGATCTTTTTCGCATTTCATTCATTGTTTATGTTTGAGTGCCATAACAGCAAATTAATGCCTGTTTTTTTTTGTTTTTTTTTAAATGGTGTATTTGCACTTTTTGGCTGAGAGTCAGTGATTAATTGCAAATCTTCGCAAATACTTTTACTTAAAGTTTTAGTAATTTTGTTGTTTATTTTTGTCATTTTTATTAGTTTTTGTCTTTTCAAACATCTATATACTGTGTAGTGTAACGTGTATGTTTAGTTTTGGTTTCATTTCACTGTTTCTCTCTTCCTGCTTTACCTGCCTCCTGAGTTCCAAGTTAGTTTCCTTAGTTATTAATTAGCTCTACACCTGTTCTGTTTTATCCTTGATTACTTTCCCTGTGTATTCATACCCTCAGTCCTGTTTGGTCAGTGTTCTGTCTTTATTTGGTTGTGTTTGCTCCCTGTGCTCTCATGTGAATTCTGTGTTGGATTATTTAATTAAAGACTGTTTTCTTTGAGTTTCTCATATTTGTGCGCTGAATATAACAACCAGCTGTGACATATAGTTTTTGTTTAGATTTACTTATTTTAGTACTTCAAATTAACTAAAGGAAAATGAGAAATATTGCCTTTGGCAAGCAGCTGAAATAAAATAAGTTTAAGGTTTGTTTGTTTTTTTATGGCGGTTAACATTTATTTTGTTTCAAGTAAAGAAAATTTTTTCTTTTTTTATGGTTTTAGTTTTAGTAGTAAACAATAATAATCCTGGTTCCCATGACAGGACAAGAGTAGAAACAGGAATAAGGAACAAGCGTGGAGGTGCTGAGCTGACCCTAACCAAACCAGACTAGGGGTTTTGTCATTGAAGCACTGCTGGAGAAGTAACAAGTCTTTTAATAGGAACATAAACAGCTGCTTTCTGATGTGTACCTGTTTATGGGAACCAATTAAATGAAAAGTTAAATCTTCTCTAACTAAGGCCGATGCCTAGTCCCTCATTGCATAACTTTTGACTGGTCCATTTTGCAGTTTATTCTTGCAGTTTATCTCTCGCCTACTTAGAAAAAAGGAGACTGTCCTCCAAAAAAAAAAACGACCCTATAGGTCGTTTTTTAAGCACCATATTACGACCTATATTTACGTTTTGAAGTCATGCGCCCTCTAGTGGTCATAAAAATAATGACAGTGTCGTGTTACGTCTGTCGTCATGAAATGACGTATGACTGTCGTTACCAATCAAAATGCGTGTTTATTTAAATGCAATGTGTGGATGTTTTACACCATTTCTCCTTTTTCCATTTACCAAAATTAAATTTTATTAATGACTACACCCACCCTAGCCCTAAACCTAACCTTAGTGATTTATAGTGCATTTACACTTTATGAGCACATGTGTTCCCTGGGATCGAACCCACGATCGCATGATCACATGATTGCATATTGTTATTGCAATGCTCTACCAGTTGAGCTACGCGAAACCCGAAAAATGACACAGATAAAAGGGAACAATGCATTAAAATGAAAGCAAATGCTCGTATGGGTCGTATTTGATGAATTCAAATGAAAGTGTCCTGTTGTCGATAGGGGCACCACTTTAGTAAACGCTCCTATGAGTCGTATTTCAGGGAAGTGACAAACGACCTATATTGTCGTATTGGTTGGAGAACATGTTGGAAAAAAGGTAACCAACCACAAGTTCTTTTAGGCTTTCTTTTTAAGGACAGGTAGGGGAAGGGAAATCCCTAAAGAAATTAGCAAAAAATGTGTGCAGAATTTATGATGGATTTCTGTCCATCCAAATGTAATAAGCAGTGATTATTTAGTGGAATATACAATTTTTTCCTCTTAAACTCTCAAACATTATTTTGTTTCCAGACACCTCAAACTTCTGGAATTTGTATTGCAGTTGGAAAAGCCAGATTGGAGCTTGCAATTTTCTTAAGTGCTTTCCAGTTTTATGTGCAACGTGCATTATATGGTTAGTGAACGGATTTGGGTGGTTTGTTGATGTTCCATCTGAGTATGAAACTATGTGATACCTTTCAGCATATCACACATAGGAAGTGGTTGGCACTTTGAGGTGCAGGTTAATGCCACCATGCAATGCTTCAAATTATTGCAAATATCAATGTCTTGTTACACTCAGCTGTCTCGGATCTTGTGTCCTATGACCTTGCTTTAGCTAACATCATGCTTGGTATTTATTCATTTATTTTAATTTATTTTGAAGTAACTGCCATATTTTACCATGTTATTGGCTATTGATTCTATGGAGAATACTTCACAGCAATCATAAATATGAATGTTTAAAACTATAAAAGAGTTTGAAATCCAAGAAATTCATGTTTCAACTGGCAAATTCAATCTAGGATTCAAAGGCATTTGCATAATATAAAAAGTCTTTATGTTTGTGTCTGCTTTTCTGTTATATTGCGGTTTTCATTTTTCCACTCATATTTTATGTGGCTCTCCAGAGCTGTGTAGCTGCTTTGAGATTTTGAACAAAGCTCTGCAGGCTTTGTTCAACTATAAAATTGGATGAAAGCTTGCCTGAAAGCTCTCAAAGGAGACAACAAAGCCATTGCCTCTATAAGAAAAACTAGAAAAGACTGAGTTTGTGGCTTTTGGATAGATACTCCTACAGCTCTGCTTTCAAGCCTGCACCCTATACTTCAATAACAGCACTCCTCGTTGTCATAGTATCCTGAGAATTATTTGTTTAAACAGTTTTAGACTGCAAATATTTGATCATATTTCACACAAATTAGTTACCTTTCATTGCAAATAAATGAATCATTCTGTCTAAGCAACCAAAAAGCAACCAAATCCCCCCAAAAAGATCATCCAGGTCCTGTCCTGTCAATCCAATGCAAGGTCATTTTCATCTCTAGACACTCAGAAAAGGCACATGACTATCTGCAAGGGTTTGGTGATTTGTAACATGTATTTAATAACTTTGCTGGTGAAAGAAGCAATACAATTTAGCAACATTGTGAATTTTGCAATACATTTTAATGCAAGTCTTCTAAACATCTGTTAGATATCCAGTAGATAATTTTTTTGTGCATTGTTTCAGTGAATATCCTTTTGCGCTTGAAAATACTTCACGTGGAAGTAACACTATAGGTTGCAAGCTGCATTTCATGTTGACTTTAACTTTTGCGTGCTATATAGTTGTTATATAGGACTGTCACATTGTGCACTGTAAAAAGAATTGTTGGTTTAACTTAAAAAAGTAAGTTACCTGGTTGCCTTAATTTTGAGTTCATTGAGATTAAAAAATTTAGTTAATACAATGATGACGATTGGTTTAATGAAAAGACACTCAAAATGTTTTTTATCTGAACCATATTAATTATTTAAATTTATTTGACAAAAGAAAAAATGTTGTTAAACAAATCATGAAAATATCATTTTTTACAGTGTGGATATTCATTGAAAAAAAAAAAAGGATTCGATTTTATCTATTAGATTGTGAAAAGTGTGAGACAAAGTGTAGAATTGGGATGGGTTGAAAAATGAATTTGTAATGTCAGACAAAAAGGATTTTGAGAGGCAGAGAAAAAAAAATTTAAAAAAGAAAGAAATAAAATGTTCACTGATGAAAAAAAAAAAAAAAATGCATGACAGTCAGAAAGTCTGATTGGAGCTTACAATTTTCTCAATTTCCAATAATGACCATTCTGTATAATGAAGACAACATTTTTATAAAAGGTTACAGAACAAGCCTTTGTGACCAAGCCTTTGTGTCACAGAGTGCAGAGAAGAGTTGAGTACAATGGTATTTTAAGGCCCTGCAAAATAGTTAAACAAAAAGAGCCACATCTGCATGTTTGTGTCAGAGTCCAGATGACCTGGTGGTCAGCCTGTGGGTGCTGGAAGAGCGGTTAGAGTACCAGACTGAGCTTCAGAGGAGAGTGCATGGCTGCGGTTTAGCATAAGGGAGAAGAGAGGCCCGAGGGTTCGGACGAGTCTCTCTCTCTTTCTACAGCTCCTCTGATGTGTTTCTCACATGGGACACTCTTCACTGCTGAAGGAAAAGAGGGAGGTATCATATTACTGTCCCGTGCAGCTGGAAAAGTCCCTCTCTGCAGGTTTCCTCTGGTGAAGTTTATATCCACCTCGTGAGGTAGTTCGTTATTAATACGTGAGCGATCCACTCTGTAGGAAAATTGCGGTTAAGTTATTAATGTTGTGAGACGTCGGGTTGAGAGCAGCCTGTGTGTATTTGTTGTTTTCGTTGCCTTGGAGGAGCATAACGCAAACACACATTTCACCCTCTGTGTTTGTCTTCGTCCGTTTCTATCCGTAGATTTGGCTGTGGCTTGTCTGAGTCTTTAATAAGTCTTTCATCCTAAGTGGAAAAAAAACCTTGAGTTACTGCACAGATTTATGGACCTTGTTAAAGATTTTTTTTTTGTTGTTTTCCTGCATGCTGAGCCACGCTAAAATTAGCTCAGGGATACCTGAGCTCTTTTTGGCCTTAGTGTGCTTCAACTTATGACATATTTGGAATGTGCTTGTGTAGTCGGCTGCACATGGTGAATATGAGTGAGTATTGTTGCTGCTGCAGAGGGCAGTGTAAGACTTCGGGTCTGCGTGGCAAGAAGGGCAGACACACACACACACACAGAAGCCATGCCAACGGAGCGGTAATAAGACACTGGTGACTGAGGCTGTGGAGACGAGTAGGGATTAAGATTGGAATGATAATGCTTTAGGCTATTGTGAACCCACACAAATGAGCAAGCTTTGTATCATTCCATTGCTATGTTATCTTTTTACATTATGTTCCTCCTCTGCGCAATAAATCAGCTGATCAACAAGCTAATGTTGGACATGAAATGTGATCTTTGGCAATTCCAGCCCATGCAGGTGCCCTAACAGTATGGGTTCAATGAAGGAGCGTGTGAGCGGAAATATGATCTAAACCAGTGATGAACTGATATATCGGCTAGGTCGATAAATATTAGCCGATATTTGGCATTTTAAGACATTTGGCATCAACCTTGCCCATTTGGAGATTTTTAATATTTAAATAAATAAATATGTGTCTAAATTGCTATTATTAAATGTCATATAATAATGGAATGATTAAATGTTATGTAGACAGTATATATAGTACTGTTCAAATAAATTGCTAAAAAATGATAATATTTAATATTGCAAAATTTCAAATGTTCATTATTGGTAGGAAATAACTGCTCGTTAAAGCAAATATATATTCAGCCAATCACATGGCAGCAACTAGACATGGTACAGACGATCTGCTGAAGTTCAAAATAAGCTAAGGTGATTTAAGTGACTTGGTGGTTGGTGCCAGATGGTCTGAGTATTTCAGAAACTGCTGATCTACTGGGATTTTCACTCACAACCATCTCTAGGATTTTCAGAGAATGGAGAGAAAAGAGAAAATGCCTTGTTGATGCCAGAGGTCAGAGGAGAATGACCAGACTGGTTCAGATGATAGAAAGGCAACAGTAACTCAAATAACCACTCATTACAACCAAGGTCTGCAGAAGAGCGTCTCTGAACGCACAGCATGTCTAACCTTGAAGCAGATGGGCTACAGCATCAGAAGACACACCGGTGACACTCCTGTCAGATAAGAACAGGAAACTGAGGCTACAGTTCACACGGGCTCACCAAAATTAGACCGTAGAAGATTGGAAAAATGTTGCCTGGTCTGATGAGTCTTGATTTCTTCTGCAGGATGGTAGGGTTAGAATTTGGTGTAAAAAACATGAAAACATGGATCCATCCTGCCTTGTATCAGTGGTTCAGGCTGCTGCTGGTGTTGTAATGGTGTGAAGGATATTTTGGGCCCCTTAGTACCAATTGAGCATCGTTTAAATGCTACAGCACACCTGAGTATTGTTGCTGACCTTCCCTTTATGACCACAGTGTGCCCATCTTCTGATGGCTACTTCCAGCAGGATAACGCGGCATGTCACAAAGCTCAAATCATCTCAAACTGGTTTCTTGAACTTAATTACGTTGTTATAAAAATGTTATAAATAAGTAGAACATTAATTACATTGTTAATGTAAAAATTCAAAATGGAATTTTATATGGTTTCTCTTTTTTTAATTTAATGTAAAATAATGTTTATTAAAAATGTGGAAAATGTGACAACACTAAGTATAACTGGGACATGAATTTATCTTTGATTTATGTATATTAAAAAAACATGATTAAAAAAAAAAAAAACCTATGAGGATTTTGCCACTTTATATCAGAACACCTCTGCACGCCACTGACATCCACTGAGAAACCCATACTGGTTGACTACTAACCAAAACAATTACCTGAACTTTAATATTTTATTTGCCTTATACATTTTGACCCATACACATTGGTCTTATTCTTCCGGCATGATGAATCATAATTTAAGTAGGTTATGTCGAAGAAAGAGACAGTCGTGTAAACACTACAGGCTCCGCATGATCCTTTAAGCAAAGTAAGCATAGAAATTCCCCTATGCAAGTTAAGCTCACAGGGAACTTTATAGAAACAAATTCTATATTTGGTATTGAAATTAATAGCCAGTATGTGGGCAGACAGCAGTCTGGCTTTGGTCAAGCATAAAGACATAAACAGGAGAGTGGGTGTATAACTGTTTGAGAGATTTGGAGCTGTACATGTTTTTTATGCCTAATTATTTATTATTTTTATTACCCATCAGGAACACAAGATGTCCTATGATCGGCTGCCAAAAAGCTCATCGTACCAAAACAGACTGTGACATTTCGTCTGCGATTTAATGGCGCTCACATTCTGACCCTAGTGTAAGTAGGGTGACCCAATAACTAAGTGAGTCATAAACTTCTGCATTGTCAGCCAGTGGGATATGACCCTGTTAAACATCTCAATTTAAAATTCTGGGCCATTAAACTGGCCCAAAAATAAAGTGGTTACATGTTAACCCGAGCAGAGTGCCCGAATTTTGCCCCGACTTGGCAGATGGCGCTTCCAAATGCTCTCTCTCCCTGTCCCAATATACTCCATTGCCTCTAAAAAAAATGGTTGACACATACCCATAGGAAAGACAAATCCACAAATAAGACTTCTTTAATATTTCAGTTATTTCTCCTATAGAGCATTAAGATGAAAATGAGAAAAAACAAGACTCTTGCCTCTGTCTCTGTTTTTTCTCCAGTCTTTGCTTTCAATGCAGGCTTTGTCCCAAGACAGGCTGAGAAAATAAAAGAAATCAGAACTCAGAACTCTTGACACAATCAGAACACCTGAGATTTGAAACCACAACATCTCACCATGAGTCCAATTCAGCCCTGTGGCGAACTCATACGCTACACTACTACTTAGACTGTCCTAATGTAGTCTTGTGTAGCCAGACTGTTGTTGGGGAAAATTACTAATGCATTACAATTTTGTGTTAATCATGTGGGGTAGTTCATAGAGAATGTAATCGGGAATGCCATGCCAAAAGACTTGTATTTTTCACAAGTCAAGTCTCGAGTCAAGTCTCCGGTTGGGAGTTCACGAGTCCAAGTCAAGTCTTGAGTTAGTAGTTCACGAGTCCAAGTCAAGTCGCAAGCCGTTTATTTTTGCGACTTAAGTGCGACTCGAGTCCAAGTCGCAGACTCGAGTTTCAGGTGGAGACAGAAAGCTGATGGGACCACATGACACTAAAGGTTCAGGCAACCAAGGTGGAGCCGCAGTGACAAGAGTCTGCGGTGGAGCCAGGGTGCTAGAGGACTGATGCGAAGCCACTGGGACTGAGGACCAAAGCAGAGCCGGAGGGAAGGTAGATCTTTGGAGACACAGGAGACTTTGAGCTGGATGGGACCAGCGGAGACACAGGAGATTTAGAGCTGGGCAGGACCAGCGGGGACAGGAGACAGAGGGAAATATCCTTTTCTAATTCTTCATTATAATTCCCAGAGGCCATATGCGGCTCACCCTCAGCATCGGGAGTGTGGGCGGGGCTCTATTCCATGCCCTCGTACTCTACGAGCATAACAACTGGGACGCACGGTGTTGCCATCTCACACACCTTGTCAGACTTTCTGTGGGGCTCAGGCTCCGGGGCAATGTTTGACTTAGTCCTGTTATCTGGTTCATGTATTGCGGCAGGCTCGGGCTCGGGCTCGGGCTCTTGGTCCGTGGTGGGCTCCGGAGTTAGCTCCATGCAGTATGTGGCCTGTGGCTGGCTGGGCTCTGGGTCCGGAGTAGTGCTGGTGATGTCATCCTCAGTGGGGCAGATGGTGAATGCCAATCTGTTATTCACCAGCACCCACTCCAGATACATGGCAAAAATCTCCCCAAGGACCGTTCATTGGCTGGAGTGCTGTTGTAAAAAAAATGCAGAGCGAGTGGTCGAGATAGTTCTTTCCCTAGGTGAGGGGTTAGAAAAAAGAAAAACTTTTTAAGATTTTCTTAATTTCCACAACTTTTGTTATATCAGAAGGTCAGTAAACTCTCTGTTGGTGTGTTGCCTGAGGCTGAGACCAGCTCTGATGTCACACAAAGGTCAAGGTTTCTGATTCTTAGCAGATAAGTGACTCATCATTCATGTAAAAGAAGGTTTAGGATACAAGAGGGCTGTTTTGTCTTGTTAGTTCAGGTATTTATGACTTTAATAGAGAAGTACACTTTGATTTTTGATGGTGTAATGGCAGTTGGACTTTTTAACTTTTTCAGTGGGGTTCAGGTTACCCAGGCTGAATGCAGCACACGTCTCTTTCTCTCTTGCACTTACATTCTCCCATCAGCGTTTTGACCCTGTGGTCTCCTTCCAATTTATCACCCTGCAAAAAATGAAGCTGAATCAAGTTCAATAAACAACATGAAATGAAATTATGTAATTTTTATTCATGATCAGGTATTACACATAAAACAAAGCATATAAATAAAAGAAAGTGAATTAGAGGAAATACAGCACATTAGCCTATAGAAGGGATCCCACTGGCACTGGCACAGATGCCTTCTGATTAGATAAAGGAGCCAGGCCCCTCCCCTCTCTGATTATATATCCTGTTGTTTGATTTGATAACATACATGGCTAATTTCAAACCGCGCTCTAATCAGATTTCTTTAACCTTGTTACCGTATGTGCATTTGAAGATGTGGTGGATTGGAAACCTGGACTAAAACCTCTACAGCAAAAACACTGTACTATGAATATTTCTTAATAGAGAACCAAGATAATTATACCACTGTGTATAATTTAACACAGTTGATTGAAAGGGATTTTTGATTATTTGTCACTTATAGTCAATGTAAAATACAGTTTACTAAAGCAATAAGCCATGTGAGGTCTTGCGTTCCAGTGGTGTTACCACAGGTGATGAGTGGTAAAATCACTGTAACATACTGTACAGTCTCGAGTGGTTTAATGCTTTTATAGAACAGCTGCAACAGTAATAAAATGCAAGAGACCAATGTTCAATAAGTTGTTCTAAATTATTATTATTAATAATAAATGCAGGTAATTTATGTCACTTTGAATAAAAGCTTCTGTTAAATTAATAAACATAAACACTTCCACAAAGTAAAATATTTAATTAGTATTAATATAAAATGTGTAGTTAGAGGTGTGCGTTTGTTGACATTAACATGGCTTATCCAATAAGAATTTGAGGATGGAACTACCTGTTTCATTTCTGTAATCTGTCATACACTAATGTTCAGAACTCACCAAGACTTTTTATTTATTTGATCAAAAATAGAATAAAATCTGTTATCTTGTAAAATATTATTGCAATTTAAAATAACTGTTTTCTGTTTTAGTATATTTTAAAATGTAATTTATTCCTGTGATGCAAAGTTGGATTTTCAGTAGAGATGCACCGATGTATCGGCCAACAATCGGTATCAGCCGATAAAAGCTATTATTATCACTATCAGCCCTATCACTATGGCTCTTTTTGACCCTATGAATCACCCGTAGTTCAAGCCAGGGTTGCCAGGTCTGCGTTTTTTCCCCTACATCATATATTATTTGTAGCGCCTCCCATACAATAATCGCAAAAAGCTTTGTGCTTTGTTACTTCTGATAATAATAAAAGTTTCAGTTTTCAAATTCTGTCAATTTTATCATGAAATTCAAACAATAAATGGCATTTTGGCGCTCTTAAAGGTGACGTGTCAGATCGCTGTAACGCCTCAGTTCAGGAGGCAGTGTGGAGCGCGAGCCTTTTCTTCCTCTTCAATACAAGTTATATTACATTTATACATTACAAGTTATGTTACATTTCAAGTTATATTAGTTATAACATCAAAGGTATGTTGAAAGATATAGTACAACTTACCAGAATGTATCATGTCTCATGTAATCACTTTATTTGTGTTTCAACCTCGGAAAGACATCAATAAAACAGTTCGTGAACAATGATGCATCATGTCACATTTACCTCAGGAATGTTTTCCAATATTCACAGTTCCAGCTATCTATACTATATATATATATATAAACACTAGAGAGGAGCTTATTTACTGTTAATTATATGTTTGTGTAAATTTGCCATGAAGACAACAAGTGCTTATGAAAACTAGCCTACCTTATGTGATACTTTTATACAAACATTTCAGTTTTTATTTGAGTGTAATTATTATATCTGAAAATAAACAGCAGCTGAATATAATACCTCTGTTGTCAATTGTAACCATTGCAGTGTACCAAATGAGACGGTTCCCTGTATAGTTTGCAACATTATTTGGGAGAGATTTTTTTTTCCCATAAGAAAATCCAAACTATCGGTATCGGTAATCAGCATCGGCCGATATCATTCTGAATAATCGGCTATCGTATCGGCAGAGAAATTTAATATCGGTGCATCTCTAATTTTCATCATCATTACTCCAATCTTCAGTGTCACATGATCCTTCGGAAATCATTCTAATATGCTGATTTGCTGCCAACAAAACATTTCTTATCATTAACAATGTCGAAAACAGTTGTTCTGCTTAATATTTTTGTGGAAACCATGATACATTTTTCATGATACAAGATTCTTTGATGAGCAGGAAGTTAAAAAACAAAAAAGCAAGTACAGCATTGTCACTTATGATCAATTTAATGCAGCCTTGCTGAATAAAAGTATTAATTTAATATCAATTAATATCAAATACTCTCTCTCTCTCTCTCTAAATAATTTATTAATTTCTTTCTTTCTTACTGCAAAACAACATTTTGAACAGTAGTGTATTTCTGAGTGATACATTATATTTAATTGAAAATTTGGTGTTACATAACTACCATATCAGAGTCAGGTAGTGCAAGTATTACATTTGATAAAGGTTAAGCCGAACATTTAAATGTAAAAGCCAAACTTTTGTTTGTTTGTTTAGTTTACTTTTGCACAATAAGACCAGGAACGATTTCATTAAAAAAGTAAAAACAATGATTTTGATGGCATCTACTGGATTTGATAGCTCACCTCGCCCAGTGATGATTCTTGAGGAAGGTCCGATGAATTACACCTCTGTGTGTTTCTCGCTCCTGTCAGAACCGGGGCTCACCTCTGGCGACCTCTGCGCTCTTCAAAGCCCCGCGCCACCAGGTCCCTGCCCTGCCCTTGCCCATAATTACATGCTCAGAGGCCTACTTGTCTGCCAGGGGCCTCTGTCTGTGCTTTTAAAGATCTCCACTTCAAAAAGGCTCATATTCAGAGCTATTAAATCACAACAATGCTGTGCTGCTTGGGTCTGCCCTTTAATCTTACATCCTCCAGACCTTACCACAGCCACTGTGCGCTCCACTGTCATATCGGTGCCATGCGTCTAAAGCCACTTTCACACTTTCCTTGACGGGTTTGGTTAGTTTGGAACTGGAGGCAATCCATCCTAACTTGTACTCAAAATGCTAGAAGCCTTCCAATGGCGGAACAGAGCTTCCTTGTGTAATCATGCAATCAACAGTAATCATGATGACATTTTTATACTGTAGCAGAATATATATGCAATCAAAATTATTCAACCCCTGACCAGAAAGGGATTTTGCTAAACAAAAATCACTGAATAAATCATAGAAAACATATGAACACATATGTGTTGCAATCAATTTTAAAGTTGGAATCTTGGAAATATCTGTCATGGTGGCTGTGTATCTTAAACCAAAGAGAGACGTGTGGCACACTTTATAATTAAGTATAATAATTAGTACATAAAAAAAATAATTAAAACAGCAGCAATCCATCCTGATTTGTACTCATGATAGAAGCCTCCCATTGGTGGAACGAAGTTTCCTTGTGCTCCTTGAAATACCCTTCCTCAAAGAGCTGAAATAATACATGACATCACAGAGGGAGAGGAAAGGTGCATGTGTGTCAGTGCTGAGAAAAAGAGAGCACTCTTTGTTCATTGTGAAGTCATCCGCGGTGGTTAACACAGACTTGAAGGCTAGTGCCAGCCAAGGCTATGGTGCTGTCCGCGAACACTTTCATTCACTATGTTCTCTGCTTTGGTGATGATGAATGAGGTTTATGCTTGGACTAATATCTTGACTTTACAGCGTCAAAAGTGTTTTAGTCAGGGGCAGGTGGCCTGGCGTGCCGCTCTGGTCAGCCTCTGGCCATGCCTTTCTACAGCTCTGATGGATGAGGTGGTGGATCAGCGGCTCTGCTGAAGTGCTCTGGCATCAGTTTCTCTCTAAACACGCAGATGCGATTTGCCTGACACAGTGTTTTCATAGAAGGCGCAGCACGATGGGGTGTATCGAAGAGGAGTAGCCACAACTTATAGGGCTTGTGTTTGCTGAAGTAAATATGGATTTGGCAGACAATTTTATCCAAAATATGGAGGTTAGCTTCTTTTTGGTGTGACAGGTCACTCAAAAACAGTAATATGCATGCCTCTTTGTGATGGACATCTGAATGTCTGATTTGCAACAATTACTTTTATAAAACTCTTTGTATTGTTAAAGGTGATTCACAGAGTGTTTGTAAACTTTTGAAGTACAATTCTTTTACAAACATTTAACATAAAACTATCTGCCAATAATCATGATGACATTTTGATACTGGTATATATACAGTACAGGGAGGGTATACTGTACATGCAAAATTATTCAACCCCCTGACTAAAAAAAAAACATTCTGCTAAACAAAATGTATTGAAAACACAGCTGCAGTGGCGCAATGACTTTATCAATCAGCGATTGGCTCTTTTACTTAGAAGGCGGGATGTATTCTGCCATATTGCGCGTTGCAGTTTCTCCCATTCACAAGTAATAGGAGTAAACCGTCTTTTTATATATTTATAATCTTTGCTGCGCCACAAACTTTCGGGTCTCTGGCTGCACCTTGACCCTCCACCTCTTCAGCTCCATCTGGCTCCACATTTCCTCTGGCTCCGCCTTGGTTCTCAGTCACACTAGCTCCACCTCAGGTGCTTGTTGTGGCGGCTCCGCCTTGGTCTCCTGAACCATCAGTGTTGTATGGTCCCATCAACTCTCCGTCTCCGCCTGGGTCTCCACCTTTGTCGGCTTCGTCTCCATTAATCGTCCTCCTGGTTTCGTCAGCCAAGTCTCCTCCATGGCTCCTCCCTCCCTCGACTCCACTGTGGGCCATCGTCCTCACTGAGCTGTGGGTTCCCACCTGGCTATTCCTCATTTCTAGTTATCTTCCTAGTTTCACGCACATGTTTCTGTTCATTTGATTTCCCTATCTATCTATCTATCTATCTATCTATCTATCTATCTATCTATCTATCTATCTATCTATCTATCTATCTATCTATCTATCTATCTATCTATCTATCTATCTATCTATCTATACATTCATACATCCATACATCCATATACATACAGTATATATGGCATTATGGCGTTTGGGCATAATCAGGTGGGCTACAGGACACAAGTACACTCACATGCACACAGGACACAGGTAGATAGGTGTTGTTAACTAAAAGTCATGCTATCCAAATCATATTTAGAGCATCTATTTTGTGCAATCATGGTGCTGAGCTTTGAATTGCCTTGCTATTACATCTCTAGTATATTATAAAAACACCAGGATCCAGCAACAAGGAAAACCTACTAGATCCACAGATTAATTAATTACCTGAGAAAATTAGTATTCAGTCAATATTTAATACAACACTTGTGAGCAGTGCGGGTGTGATGGTTGGTGAGGAGAGGCGTTTTATAGGTATATTTTGGCAGCAGTGTGCTGGGAGACAGGTGGCGGTGGGTTATTTCAATAATAAGTAATAATATCATCAGCTCCCTCTCAGCCCGGGGAAACACGTGCTGATGCAGGGTGTCAAGATATCCCAGCATGCTTTGGTTGTAAAAATAGCCCCTTTCCCAGCTGTGTGTTTAGGGAGCTATAGCCAGTCAGTGTCTGCATGGACAAAAGAAAAGTAAAAAAATTTGCTTTATATTATACAAATCTGTTCATAAAAAGTTATGGTTTTTTTTTTTCATCATAAATTTCTTAATATACTGGATAATATATTAAAATCACTTTAAAGAGGGAAATTATATTAGGTAGATTTCTTTTATCACAATATCACAAGTGAATAATTTCACTACTTTAATTTCATGAGATGTTGCCATTTTCTTACATGAAAAACAGATTTTTTTCTACTCTTCTCCAGTCAAAATACTTAAAACAAAACTTTTCTTTTTCAATGTATTGCATTTTCCTGTGTCCTTTTTTCTTTCCATCCTTCTGTAATATTACACGTTTCTTTACATTCTACACAGTTTTAGCCATCTGTAAAAGTACAAAATATTGGTTTCAAAAGATGGTTTAAAAATATTAAAATAACCTAGTGTAACCATATGTATAAGCTTTCAATCCCTCACTGAGAAATCACTGACTTTAGCTTTATTCCTTATTTGCATCCTGATAGGCATCATGTACTTTTTCTTGTCATTTTGTAAATCAAGTTATATTTAATTTGATGAACATAATTTAATTCATATACTATATAATTAGTGCCTGAAAGTCTGGTCTAAAGGTAATGAAAAGACTTCTTCGTAGATAACAACACTAATATGTCCTTTTTTTCTTACTTTTTTTTTTTTTTAATGTACTGAATCACCGTTGTGGTGTAGCCACAGTAAAATGACTGATGGTGTGTTAGTTTAATCTATCTTCTGCATTTCAGAACCTTTGCAATATTTTTCCACTGGGAGGCACCATTATCTGTGTCTTGAGCAAAGCTGCTGCATCGTTTTATGATCTGCGTTCATCTGAAGGGCGGCACACACACGAGACCTGCCCCTCAAGCTGCTCCTGAAGGCAACACACATGCTGAACACAACAAGGGCACACATACATATTCCCTCTCTAGAAGCCTCCTGAGGTCCTAATAAATCTTTGTATGTGAAATTGACTAAAATTATGCTCTAGGGTTAGAACATTAACTAGTGCTGATACTGTATGTGATTTCTCTAATTTGTTACCTATGTACCTACAAAACCCCACTTTTTATTGTTTCTTTAAAATATGGAAAATAATTTTGTTTGTTTGTTTTATATTACATTTTTAATACACTGTATTCAAATTCAAACAATACTTTGACTCTTAAATGTTTTATAGAAAAGTGAACTTGTGCTTTATTTCTTCACTGCAATATACATATATATATGTATATATATACAGTGCTGCTTGAAAGTTTGTGAACCACTTGCAGAATCTGTGAAAATGTGAATAATTTTAACAAAATAAGAGGGATCATACAAAATACATGTCATTTTTTATTTAGTACTGTCCTAAGTATAAGATATTTTACATAAACAATGTTTACATATGCTCCACAAGACAAGACTGTTTTTATGTTTTGTGATGGTTGTTCATGAGTCACTTGTTTGTATTGAGCAACTGCCCAATATTCTTTTAAAAAAAAGTCCTCCAGGTCCCAAAAATTCTTCAGATTTCCAGCATCTTTTGCATATTTGAA
>RJVU01080244.1:562873-598134 GCA_003731715.1 Anabarilius grahami | reverse complement strand
ACTGTAAAAAAAAAAAAAAAAAAAAAACGGTCATAGATAATCCAGGTAACCACACACAGGATTGAGAATCAATGGTTCACAAACCTTTGAGTGGGTCATTTTATATAAATTCTGCCTTGTGGACCATATGTGAATTATTATTATTATTTTTAAATATCTTACTCAGGACAGTACTAAATAAAAAATCACATTCATTTTATATGATCCCTCTTATTTTGTTAAAATTATTCACATTTTCACAGATTCTGCAAGGGGTACACAAACTTTCAAGCAGCACTGTATACAGTCAAACCAAAAATTATTCAGAAACTAGATATAATGTTTTATATATTTTTACTTGTGGGTGCAGGACACTATAGTTCATTTATGGAAGTGAGGCAAATTAAAGTAAACTGTGACATATTATACCCAAAAAGTCTTCATAAAGTAGACTACCAGTAAAATTGATAGAAATTTGGAACCAAAAATTGTTTATACACTTTGACCTGACCATGTTTTGCTTAAGTGTTATCTGACATAATTAAGATTATTTTTTTCTGACACAGTTTAACTCAGAGATCTTGTCATATATATATATATATATATTTCGGGTCTCTGGCTGCACCTTGACCCTCCACCCCTTCAGCTCCATCTGGCTCCACATTTCCTCTGGCTCCGCCTTGGTTCTCAGTCACACTGGCTCCGCCTCAGCCCTCTGGCATCCTAGTTCCACCTCAGGTGCTTGTTGTTGCATATTTATATATTTACATATTTATATATATATATATATACTTTTATTTTACCCTACTGGTAAAAAGTATTTTCTTGTTTAAAGCGTGAATGGTCACACTTTATATTAGGTGTCTTTAACTACTATGTACTTACAATAAATAATAATAATAATAGTAGTAATAATAATAATTGCAAATAAAAAAATAATTGTTTGGTGCAATGCATTTTATTGCATTCATGTTGTATTCAAAACACTTTTGCTGCTATTGAGGTGGGATACGGGTAAGTTTAGGGACAGGTTTGGTGGGATGGTTAGGTTTAAGTGTGGGTTAAAGTGCATGGGTTTAAGTGCATACAATCAGATGATTAATTTAAATGTTAGTAAATAGTAGTTAAAGACGTTTAAAATAACGTGGGACCACATATAAAGTATTTATAAACAATTAATGATATATTTTCTGACTACAAATATAATTCAAAAATTTGCTTTATCGTGTAGGTGTATTTTGTTTTAGGAAAACAAGACAAACTTTATCAAGTGTGACTTGATTGCCCAAATACATTTTCAGCCATTGTGTCATATATTTATTATTATTTGTTCATCATTGAATTGTTTTACTTATGATTTTACTTTTCTAATTTATATTCTCTATTCAAATTCTATATAAAAATCACAGAGCATAAAGAACATTATTGACAGATATTTTTTGTTTGAACTGTCTTTTCTTTAAGTAAAGTGATTAGAGAAAGATTTACAAGCCTAAAATCTAATACCTAGCTAAATGTGACCTACTTCCCCTCCCTCCAGAATCCATCCTTTTGGCTCAGACTTGTGGCTTTAATCATCTCCGTATCTTTGCTTCATTCCACCCGTTCAATGGGCTAAAAAGTTGGGTGACATCTTACACTTTCCATACGTATGTGGAATAATTTAGTGTTTCACTTCAACAAGGAGGACATTTTGTTTAAATTCCCCCAAAAAATTACAATGGAGCAATTAAAATAAATCTTCACTTGCACTTCCATTAACCTTGGCTGGTTTTGCGTTTCACTGCCAGAGACCCAGCGGATTTGGCCTTTCCCTGATTTATTTTGTCTTCCTCCAGAAATCAGAGAGAAAAACACGCCCAAAGTTTTTTTTTTTTTTTGATGGTGGTGGTGGGGGGGGGGGTAGATAAAGTCCTCATATGTTTTTTGCTCTAAGGAAAAATAATACATTTTCCACATCTATTAGAGTGTGCCATAAATCTCACACACCTAGCAAAAGCCTTCAAGGGAATACAAAAGAGACAAAGGCGGAATGTTATATTTCATGCTCAGAGTCTCAGCTGTATATGGAAATATATTTATGTAATGTCAACATATAGAGTAGTGTTTTCTGGAGGAATGTTGAGATGTGATAAAGGAGTTATAGCCGTAGGTCATTGTACAGCCTGCAGAAGACATGTTAGGAAGTCACCATAAAACATAACCCAAGACTTTCAATTATAAAAGTTTCCTTTCCTTTCCAAGATAAACTCTGAATATGAAGTGCAGGTCAGTCGGAGATCATCACCATTAGCCCAATTTAAAACTCAGATTCAAACCATTCCATTTCTTTTCTTTGTAATATTATCAGTGTCATACATGTTCTAAGATGGTGATTATTCTTACAAGTTTAGAAGACATGACATATTTGGATCTAATAATTTCTTTAAAAAAAAAATAATAATACAATAGTTTACATTTACACATTTATTTAAAACAACTTACAAAAAAAATAAATAATAATAATAATAATTATAAATTTGTGTGTTCTGAAGGAATCAAACCCATGATCTTCCATTCCTAGTGCTACCAATTAGGCTACATGTATGATGTTTGTATGTATGATGTTTTATTATTATTATTATTCTTATTTTTAAATGGCTAAATGGTTCTTTAGTAGGTCAAATTTCTTGGAAGAAAACCTATACATAGAAATATTTAAGCAGTTTTGTGTTAAGGGCCTTATATTTGAAAATCTATGGAAGTGTGAAAGACATGAAGGAAGCCATTTTGTTGTCTCTTAAAATCCTTTCGTGACATGAAAATGTTAGTTGCAATTTAAAATGTTATGACCTCAAGAACACAATGAAAATACAAGATATTTGTAAAAACACTCACATGTATTCAAGCAGTAAGAAAAATGTGTTTATTTTTGGTAACACTTACAATAAGGTTTCATGGTAACACTTTATTTTAGTTACATATGTTACATGTACTTGCCAAAGTAATAACAGTAAATTATGCATAATTACATGCAACTAACCCTCGACCAAACCCTAATCCTACCCTAACCTTAAAGGATTAGTCCACTTTTAAATACACTTTTCCTGATAAATTTACTCACCCCCATGTCATCCAAGATGTTCATGTCTTTCTTTCGTCAGTCGAAAAGAAATGAAGGTTTTTGAGGAAAACATTCCAGGATTTTTCTCCTTATAGTGGACTTCAGTGGGCACCAAACAGTTGAAGGTCATAATTAGTTTCCCTATTCTACTTACGAAAAAAAACGAAACTGGCGCCGCGTTCGTTCCGTAAGTAGAATAGGGAAGGCGTAGAACATTCAGCGTAAGCGTTATGAAGAATGCGGAAGCGGAAAGTACGTTCACGGCGATATTTTGTTTATAAAGCATAAACGGTTGTATTTTTTTCGAAAATGACCGATCGATTCGCTAGATAAGACCCTTATTTCTCATCTGGGATTGTGTAGAACAATTTGAAGCTGCAGTGAAACTAATTATGACCTTCAACTGTTTGGTGCCCATTGAAGTCCTCTATAAGGAGAATAATCCTGGAATGTTTTCTTCAAAAACCTTCATTTCTTTTCGACTGACGAAAGAAAGACATGAACATCTTGGATAACATGGGGGTGAGTAAATTTATCAGGAAAAGTGTATTTAAAAGTGAACTAATCCTTTAAGTACATGTTGTTAATTAATATTACTCTGTTACTGTGTAATTATATATTTAAGTACTATGACACCTTAAAATAAAGTGTTTCATTTGTTAACATTAGTTAACTACTTCAGTTAACATGGACTAATAATGAACCTAATAATGGAGTTTGCAAATATTTTACTGGTGATTACTGTCTTCTGCTGTGGAGAAACCACGTACACATTGGACTGAAATCACAGCCATTTGGATAAGATTCATAGATTAAAAGAAAACAAAGCAAAACTACACTGACCAAATATCTGGCTTCTATAGTGCTGATGTGGACAAAAAAGGCAAAGTGAATGTTTATAAGATTCATAACATTGCTAAATTAGTTTCCTTTAAACCCTTCACATTGATCTCTAAACAAATATGTTCTTAGTACTTACGGCTCAGATAACAAGAGGAAATTAGATCATTTGTGCAAGCGGCTATTGACTGTGCTACAATTTAAGAAACTGGGCATGTGTGTGAGTTTGTGTGTCTCTGTCTGCTGGTACACACATTCTTTGGGAGAAATTAGAAACCTACAGCGCTCACTTTAACAGGTCAGTACTTGGTCTATATGGATAAGTGCATGGGCCTGCCTTGCTCTGGGCCAAAGCTCACCAGATCTACTGAATTAAAAAGGAAAATGTTTTCATTGTTTACCTCCTCAAGTCAACCATACCTTTAATATAATAAAATAATATAATAAATAATATAATAAAATAAAATACCTTTAATACATTGGTTTTCTGTGACAAGCAGACCAAAGTCAAAATTCTCTGATAATTTTCCCCTTCGCCAAAGCCCTGAAATGAACTACAAAATCATGTGGACTACAAAAATGCCACACTGATGAGCTGGAGCTAATGGTGCGTTCAAGTCATGTCATCATGTCAGAAAGATCGTATTTAGGCACATGAACGCACATGAACGCCACCACAAAATTGTAAAAAACAGAGGTAAGCTTGGGATTTTCTTTCAGCCCCGATCTGTACGAAATGGGAGCATGTCAGTGAGAACCACAATACTTTAAAAGAATTTAGCAGTGACATTGTCAGTCACATAAGCTAAATGCCTGCACAAAATACAGTCGCATTGTAATATACCAATACAATATGTAACGATAAAGTTTACAGTGGCTTCATAAATTAATTAAAAACATAAAAAAGCAAACATACCTGATGCACATTCTTTGATCTTCATTTTCTAAAAGTAGAATCTTACTGTATTTTTTGAGAAGGTATTCCGCCATCATGCTCCAACGAAAGTGACTTAAACGCACATGATGTCATAAACATGACTTTCCAACTCGTAAATACGAACTTCCCAGGAGGACTTGAACCATAGACTTTAAAAAAAGATGGACGACGCACCTTCACTCTCTTCCATTGTAGAAAAGTAAAGCCGCCAATGCTCCAAGATGGAGCTGACATCTTGGAACCCAAGTTTGCGCAGTAGTGAGCGTGAAGTGGAGCCGTGGTTTCAAGGTCCCGCCCATACTCCCACAGATTCGGTTACTGCAGAACAACTCATTATGTCGATGTGAAATAAACAGTTATGGAAATCTAGAAATTAAAGTTGAAGCTCCAGTCTCCTCCTGAAGATCCCGGAAAAAGTCAGTTGGTGCCTCAGTGACTAGCTGTCAATCTCAGCTGTCAATAATGGCATCACACCCCATTTTTATAGCATCAAATAACTAAAACAAAACTTATTTAAAAATGAACACTTATGATAAAAATGACAGAAACCATCTCTGACAAAATATTTGAAGTGTAATTTGATTTGTCTCACGTCCCATTAGTTTACATGTAAAGGGTGGGGTTTATGACCTATACTGCATCCAGCCATCTGGGGGCGATCAAAACTTTTGGGCTTGTGTCTTTTGCAGCATCTTGCGCATGACACAGCATTCTAAAAACGCGGCACTCAAGTTAAAATAAGTTGAACTTTTTACAAAAATGTGTGTCAAAACATTTTTCGTTCCACCAGTGTCTCACATTTAACCACAAAAACATATTCTGTGTAAATGGCCCCTTAATGTGGCCTTCAAGTGGAGTTGGATATATTGTAATTACGGGTTCTGAGCATGAACGACCATGCAAAACTGTATTTACAAGTAGGAAACTTGGATCAAAAAAGTATAAAATCACTCACTTTTTACGATGAGTTTCTGAAAACTAATTATTTTTTTTTGGTACCATGATAGAAGTGATAGAAAGTAATAACTTTCATCATTTTGAATTCATACACTCTAAAAAATGCTGGGTTAAAAACAACCCAAGTTGGGTTGAAAATGGACAAACCCAGCGATTGGGTTGTTTTGACCCAGCAGTTGGGTTAAATGTTTGCCCAACCTGCTGGGTAGTTTTATTTAACCCAACAATTGTTTACAAATTACTATATGTCTGGCTTAAAATGAACCCAAAATAGGTTGGAAATTAAAAATCAGACTCATAATTACTAGAGGCAACAATAATAATCAAAAAGATGAGCATTTATTAATAAGCAATTTAATAAATGTTTATTGTTTAAATATTATTCAAAAAAAGTATTAATAAATGTTTGTTTATTAAACATATTAATAAATGTTAATTTCCAACATATTTTGGGTTCATTTTAAGCAAGAAATACAGTAACTTTTAAACAATATTTGGGTTAAATAAAACTACCCAGCAGGTTGGGCAAACATTTAACCCAGCCGCTGGGTTAAAACAACCCAATCGCTGGGTTTGTCCATTTTCAACCCAACTTGGGTTGTTTTTAACCCAGCATTTTTTAGAGTGTATGGTCATTCTGGTTTATAATTCATAATATAGTTCTTATATTTTGCTTAGGCTGTTTCCATGTTATGTTTCTGACTTGAATGCGTGACATGTTGTAGTACCGAATTCCAGAGGTACAAGACTACCAGGTGCACTTGAAGACAGTACATGACTAAAATGCCATAACATCATGTGCCCTATTGAATTTGAGAGCTGCAGAAGAGGGTAATATTTTTGGCAGATTATTAAAATTTTAGTCTGACATTAGTATAAAGCTCGACTCGTATAGATGGGGGGACTGGAAACTGTTTTGTCCTCTGTGATAAATACCAGTCCACAGTGTTCATCAAGATCGTTCAAATTCGTTCATGGGATAAAAACAGGGTTTGGCAGAATTTTTATTTTGTGGAGCAATATTTCTTTATTGTCTCAAATTAATACTATTAATCAGCCCCAATACTAAAGGTCATGTAATCTCGTGTGGATGTGTATTTGAGAATAATACTTGCTTTTTACTTTAAATGAATAATGTTTCAATACAGAGCGGACCTCTGTTAAGCACTGTCAATTAGTTATGTACTGGCACCGTCTCATCGGATCAGTGCAGAGAGATTCCAGACATTTTTAATGGATTATACATTAAAGAAAGTGAAGATGAGTTACATTCTCAAACATGAAACATTCTGTAGTCTCCTGTGCATGCTGGATGAGCTTTAGAAGTTGTGATGCTCAGATTACACATTCCCCTGCTCATCAGAAAAGAGCATCGAAAGAATGAGGACTTATTTCTCTTTCATGCGCGTATGAATGAACAATCAGTGCAGGTCTTCCTCCTGGACTCTTTGTACTGAGGAATCAGATACATCTCAGACAAATAAGAGGAGCCCTCTTAGTCCCCTCTCTTTGCCCTGGTATCCTCCCTCTCGGCCTACAGTCGCTCCATTCTTCTGCGGGCCTGTCTAAAGCGCGGCCCTGCCGCAGGCTTCAATGGGCGGCAGTGATGGGGCTGAAGCTCTGCGCTTTAATAAGGCCTGTCTGTCAGCGCTGGATTCCAGCGGTCACACAACCCCACCCTAATCCTGCCAGTCATCTCTCTCTTTCCCTCGCTCTCATTTCTCAGTCTGTTGTTTATGATTTCGCCTGGTCAGTGTAGCAGATCAACTTCCCAAAGGTGAGGGAGTCATTTTCATCATTTTTGTTTAAGAAAATATATTTTGGCCATATGAAATTAAGATTAATATGCAAAAATAACAGCTAATTTGCAAGAGTCATACATACGGAAGAGGATTAGGGCCAAGCAAAATAAAAAAATAAAACCATCTCGAGATTAAAGTTGTTAAATTTCGAGAAAAACTCATTAAATTTCGAGAAAAAAGTTGAAATAAAATGTTGAGAATAAACTTGTTAAATTACGAGAAAAAACTCGTTAAATTTCTAGAAAAAAGTTGAGATAAAATGTTGAGAATAAAGTCATTAAATTACGAGAAAAAAGTTGTTAAATTACGAGAACAAATTTGTTAAATTATGAGAAAAATTTCGTTAAATTTCGAGAAAAAAGTCGAGATAAAATGTTGAGAATAAAGTCATTCAATTACGAGAAAAAAGTCGTTAAATTACGAGAACAAATTCGTTAAATTATGAGAAAAATTTCATAATTTAACGAATTTGTTCTCTTAATTAAACGACTTTTTTCTCGTAATTTAACGACTTTAATCTCGAGATGGTTTTATTTTTTTATTATTGCTTGGCCCTAATCCTCTTCCGTACACACAAGATAAGTCAGTCAATTTCTTTTTTTTAAGTACTGATTGGCATGATTGTGTTTACATACAATATTGTCCAAGCATACACAAAACAGGTAATGAAAAGAATAAGAAATATCCAATATAACAAGTTTTTGAAAGTATTTTAATTGGTAAAAAACAGAATGTGCACTTTTAAATTTGCCCTTGTGTGTCCTACAAAGAAAATAAAGTTGTTGGAACAATATAATAAGAACATGTGCTATCTGTCCCTGATAGTGCAGCTACATTCAAGATATTTTTTTGAAGTGTTCATTTTCAAATGGATGCCAGTCACATCTGTAACACATTGTAGAGAGCTGCTGTGGGATGGATAAGATTCAGTAGACACATTTACAATTTTGAATATTTGTGAATCCAACATGTCCAAACATTTTTTATTTAATCTGGCCAAAATGAGCAATATAGTACCAGTGGTATATAGTGAGAAAATGATATAAGCCTGAACCTGGAGCTCCATGCATAAGATGACATGATAGGAGATTTGACACATGCTTATATCATCCCTAGTAATCTTCTCAAAATGCTAAAAGAAAGAAAAAAGAAAGAGTTATATCCTAAGGGCAACTTAAGGTGATGTGTTTGTAGTTTTCTGACAGTCACTTGATCTGGCATGGTTTGGTGTGGGTATAGGGCCTGCTGATTCACTACCTTTGTGATATGCACTATTCCACTGCATGTGTCTAAGCCTGTGGTCTGAGAGAGTGAACACACAGGTGTGTCGGGTGCTCATCCCCCTTCAGAATAGGATACATCACTCCTGTGGCTAACCACAGGAAACGTGTGCTAACTTGGCAAAGATAAACTAAACGTTCTGACACAGGATGTGAGACATGCAAATAGAGGAATGAATCATCACCCATTCTCATCCCTGACCACATCCAGGTATCACAGAGAAGTTGCCTTTAGAGACAGTGGAAGATGGATACAAATGACTTGAATGGTTAAAATTGCAACACTTAAAGGGGTGATGAACTGAGAAATCAAATCGTCCTTGAGCTTTTGACATATAAGAGGTCATCATACTTTAAGAATATCCTGTAAGTTTTAGAGCTGAAAACTTCCTTGTTAGTCCAATAAAAGCTTTTATTGACACCAGACCCTGCAAACGACAGGATTTACAAAGTGGGGATCTATGACGTCAACGGGGAGCAAGCACTGCCTCCGCAGAAGAAGATCAACGCCTACTTCATCACTGCCTGTTTAGCCCCGCCCACCGATTCGCGCATGACATGCAATAGAATAGGTAGCCTAAATAACATAGGCCTACGTGGTGCTAAACCGGATCGAGCTACCAAGCAATAAACATGCCGTTGAGGATTACAAAGTATTGTGCAGTGCCTGGACTCGACAGTAATGCAACATGTAAGTAACTGTTAATTCTAATGCCTGATCTGATATTAATGATTCATGTACAGTCAGATGTTCTTTGTCTGTGTGTCAGTAAATCGAACCAGTGACTAAACGTCAACTTGCGTTGTTTCTCTTAGTAGGATGAAAATAATCTTATTTAACAGTGATTAAATGATATAAAGAAAACGATCAAATAAAGCTCCCTTTGCTTCACGCTGAAGCTGTCAATCAAACAGCGTGTTTATCAGTGACTGATGTGCAAAACTCCCGTTTTATTCAACGAATCTCTTAGTTATATCGAGTTTGCACTGTTAGTGAAGATGAAAGCATTTGTTAGTGTACAGAAATTGAGTTGCAATGACGAGATCACTGCTTTCATGCGCTCAACAACATGTCTGTGATCGACTAACGTTACAATGTTCATCACTGCAACCTTTCATGCCACGATCTAAATATAATGCCATAGATCTAAATGTAATGCAACACTTTTCACGATTAGTTAACCTTGAGAGCTGTAATAGTAAAAATGTGCTAAAAGAGAGAGTAATACTTGGCTATATTTTAAATGGAAAGATGTTAGCCAATCACAGTAGTGGGTGTTTACACTGAAGTCTCACAACAGACACGCCCCTTAAAACACAGCGTTCAAACCGGAGGGCTAAAATCAGGGTAGGAAAAATGCCTTTTATTTATAAATTATGACAATTTTGGATGTAAAAAGCACACTAACATTATAAGTGCACCCCAGGAAACATTATAAAACAATAAAACAATGCAGTTCATGACACCTTTAGTACTGCATCTTAGGAAAGGAAGTCCTGCTTTGAAAGAACTATTTGTCTCATTGGTAAATGCAACACCTTGTCTTATTTCTTTAGAACACACAAGCACATTAGCTAGACTAACCTGAACAATTGGGAACAACTGAAGAGGCCAAATTAATGATTCCATTTTGTCAGATTTCATTGGTGCTATTAAAACATAAGCTTAGCCAACAGTTTTTTGAAATGTTAGTCTTTTTAAATTTAAGGAGATAGGGCTTGTAGATTACTTGCATTGTTGCATACCTATTTTAAAGACAGGAAACTAAAGGGCTGTTGCCAAGATGGCCATCAAATGGACTGACTTGACACACAGGATTTGACATTGCAGTCTCCCTTGACTTCAGCACTGCTCCATTCTTTCAGTTGCTTCCCTGCAGCCACAAGCTCAACTGGAAACATTGCTGACTGACCATGGAAATATCGCTGGTTAAGTTAGTTAATCAGCCTTGTAGGGACAGTCACACTTGCATCTTACACTGTAAAAGTGAAATGATACATGGCATATTTTGGTTCCGTGCCACACTGGAGGAACCCTAGAGAACCTTTAGGAACCCTATTCAGGGTACCTGAAATATAAGATTGTGTACTCAAGGAAATGCATTATATATTTCAAGTGCCTCAAAATACTTTCTCTTGTAATCAGGGAACTGTTGACAGTCTTTAGAGTTCTTGCAGGAACTTATGGGTTCCATCTTGTAAGTTCTTTAATAACTGTCCTTTCACAAGTTCACACTTACAAATGATTAGATAGAGCAAAAGAGTATGCGTATTTGGCGTGCTGTCAAGGTGATGATACACGTGGCAACTTTTTGAGCAATGTTGCTGAGCAATGTTGCCATCAACGTGCAACCTGATGAGACACAGGGCAACTAATTAGGGCAATGGACAGTTGGCAGCAACTAATTAGAGAGGAGCAAATCTATTGACAACCCAATAAATACTTTATTATAAACACTTGTTAGGCACTTTATTTAAATTTTTCAAATATTTTCTTCATTTTTATTAAAAATAAATGCCTTTCCGATCTGATTTGTGATAGGAAAATCGAGAAGAGCGAGTTCAGCAAAAGGCGGATTCGAACCTGCGTCGATCGCGTCAAAAGCTATATACATGTGCCATACGCCCTACAGTCTACGCTACTACAGACGTTAAAAAAGCCCCGTCTTTTTAGTATTTAACTGAAAACATTCAATGGCTTAATTACAGCTTATACGCATTACTTTGGACAGTTGTTGGTATTTTAAGCAATATATGAGGTAAATTCTCTGTTTTGGGTTGACGCATGACAACTTACTAGCGTAAAAAGATATAAGTTCACACTCCTTTTCTCCGCTCCACTGCCGCTGAGAGGCCGCCATCTTGTTTGAATTTTTCTGAAATCTCTGAACCAGTCACGTGATCGGCTGTTAACATTCTGATTGGAGGATTTCAAAAAATTGCCCACGACCGATCTAACGTATCCAGATATAAATTTGTTCCTCATTCTCAGTGGGAAAGTGCCCAAAGTGCCCAAGCAACGTTGCTCAGCAACATTGCCCGGCAACATTGCTCAAAAAGTTGCCCTGTGTATCATCACCTTCAGAATGTCGCCCGAATCCCCCCCCGCCGTATCTTTGGTTAGGATAGTAACCAGGCAAGTGTGAGGAGATGGGGTGGTGGAGGGATGCAGAAAAAACTGTTGAGGAACATACACCGATCAGGCATAACATTATGACCACCTTCTTAATATTGTGTTGGTCCCCCTTTTGCTGCCAAAACAGCCCTGACCCATCGAGCCTTGTTCTCCACTAGACCACTAACCATCGAGCCTTGTTCTCCACTAGACCGCTGAAGGTGTGCTGTGGTATCTGGCACCAAGATGTTAGCAACAGATCCTTTAAGTCCTGTAAGTTGCGAATAGGGCCTCCATGAATCGGACTTGTTTGTTCAGCACATCTCACAGATGCTCGATTGGATTGAGATCTGGAGAGTTTGAGGCCATGTCAACACCTCAAACTTGTTGTTGTGCTCCTCAAACCATTCCTGAACCATTTTTGCTTTGTGGCAGGAGCATTATTCTGCTTAAAGAGGCCACAGCCACCAGGGAATGCCGTTTCCATGAAAGTTTGTACACGGTCTGCAACGATGCTTAGGTAGGTAGTACGTGTCAAAGTAATGTGGATGGCAGGACCCAAGGTTTCCCAGCAGAACATTGCCCAAAGCATCGCACTGCCTCCACCGGCTTGTCTTCTTCCCATAGTGCATCCTGGTGCCATGTGCTCCCCAGGTAAGTGACACACACACACACACCCGGCCATCCACGTGATGTAAAAGAAAATGTGATTCATCAGACCAGGCCACCTTCTTCCATTGCTCCGTGGTCCAGTTCTGGTGCTCACGTGCCCAGTGTTGGCTCTTTCGGCGGTGGACAGGGGTCAGCATGGGCACCCTGACTGGTCTGCGGCTATGCAGCCCCATACACAACAAACTGTGATGCACTGTGTATTCTGACACCTTTCTATGAGAACCAGCATTAACTTCTTGAGCAATTTGAGCTACAGTAGCTCGGCTGTTGGATCGGACCGCACGGGCCAGCCTTCGCTCCCCATGTGCATCAATGAGCCTTGGCTCCCCATGTGCATCAATGAGCCTTGGCTGCCCATGACCCTGTCGCCGGTTCACAACTGTTCCTTCCTTGGACCACTTTTGATAGATACTGACCACTGCAGACCGGGAACACCCCACAAGAGCTGCAGTTTAGGAGATGCTCTGACCCAGTCGTCTAGCCATCACAAATTGGCCCTTGTCAAACTCGCTCAAATCCTTACGCTTGCCCATTTTTCATGCTTCTAACATCAACTTTGAGGACAAAATGTTCACTTGCTGCCTAACAGCTATCAACAAATTCTCACAACTCTACCTGTGACAGAGAGGAAGTTTGAGGCCACATATTCCTGGCTTTGACACCACAGAGCCTACTGAACTTTGCTTCCACAATTATGTATGTCACTTCTAGTGTTTCGTGTCAGTGGTTTGTGGTGGTAGTACAGTGTGAACATGATTTGGGGTTGGGTAAGTCTGGACTTATTGTGTGATATAGCAATGTGATTTCACAACCAAGTCCTACCCGTAGGGAAGGATATCTAACAAAGTACATTCCCCTCTATACCTCTGGCACCCCGTCAGTCCTCAGAGTAATTGAAATGCGAGGAGGGCTTGGTGGTTAATTAATGACGTTCATTAGGCTGCCTCTAACTGTTACCATTAACCTTCACAAACAGAGGGACAGCAAGTCTCTTTGCTCCCATAATTCCCTGCATTCCCAAAGTCAACCAGACACATGCCTTCCTGTGGAAACGTAGTGTGCCCCTAAAATAGTTCCACTCCAGATGGACTTTCACTCAGCTAAATGCCTCTGAATCGGCTTCTTAAAGGTTTGAGGTTAATTTACACCATTGCATATCATATCAGAGCTTTTAATATGATTTACACAGCACAATGTGCTTAAACTTCTCTCTGTTTTGAAGGCAGGAAAACATAGGATGAGGGAAAAGGAGGGAATTTATTCGGGTCTTGGCACACCAACCCGAGCACTTAGTGTTCATTTATCACCACTGTCTGCACGGTAGCTGTCACGCATGCATTTAGTGTTGGAATTTACCTTTGCAATTTTGCATGGGGAGTCTATTTGTCACACTCATTAGCACTCTGCATTCATCTCCCTGTGGTCAGTTTAATGTACAGTGTGGTTGTGGCAGCATGTCATTTTGCCTGCATTAGTTATCAGCGTCAGCCCAAAGCCCTATTCCTCACCACAGCCACCAGCACAAGCCACTGCATCAATCTCATGCTTTGAAATGCTGCACATTTTCCAGGCCACAATGGGTTCAGACTGAAGAAACAATGAGTGGAAATTTGAATGTTATGATGTCACCTTGTCAGCCCATGCACATGTCCATTTTAATCCACCTTTATAATGACAACTGAGATAAAAGATCACTGGGAAAAAAATTGAAAAGAAAAAGACACCCATCTATATCACATAGGAATATTACTTGTTGGACAAAAAAAACCCACTTTCACTGAGAATGGCCTCTTTTTCACATGGCACAGCTGTAGTTGAATTTTCTCAATGACATCTCAAAAAGTAGCCTTTGTTTCTATTGTTGGTATATGTGAATGTCCACTTCATGCAGCGCTGTTTGTTCTCTGTGTTCTTAAGCAGGATATCGCAATACTTTCTGGTTTACTGACTGAGAAAAGGCTTTGGATGATTGAGTAAGAGAGTGTTCTGAACTAATGTGAACTGATTCAGACTGTTTGGTCAATTTACTGAAACGAAAGAACCCAAAATAATGATTTAATAACAAATGAGTAGCATTGCTGGTTCAGTCTGCAGAAATACGGGACATACTTCATTTCTCAGATCAGTCAGAGTGCTCATGGTACATACAGTGTGTACACCTGTACAGCTGTGGGCGCCACTGGATAAATAGATTCTGTTAGCTTTAACCCGTGCTAGCAGTAAATAATACTATGTGGGTTTAGCAAAGAAAGCTAGCATTGTGTGTTTAGTAATAATAGGGTTAGGTTAGTGTTAGAATTACGTTCAACATTGTTGGTTATGTTTTAAACAAGGATTAAGTCAGTATTAGTGTTGGGGTAAAAGTTAGGTCAAGTTTATCTTCATTGTCTTTTTCCTCATATATTACAATGCAAGGCCTTTTAGGACTTAGCAAATGTTTGTTTTTATAAAGCATTTAAGATGACAGCATTGGAACCTTATTGTTTTCATCACTTTGCTTTATCCAAATAAAAACACTAGGTTAACAATAGACTGCCTTTATGCTAATAAAACACACCTGATTCCAGCCTTCTTTTCTATTATACATCTTTCTCTGAATCTTTCATATATCCGCCTAATACTAATAGTGATATAATATATTTGCGATGTGCTAAAATAAGTCAGGCTACACTACTGGAGCATTCAGTTGAAGGAAATAGAAAACAATGCATTATAGGATCAAGTGCACAAATACAGCTCCACCACACTTTTTACAAATTAAGGAAATAACTCACATTCTGACATGCAGGAGATCACTCATTCTACACTGAGTTTGAATCCGAGCATACAGTGCAGATCAGTTTATATTATACTAAAGTTTATACTATCTTAAACTATAGATGGGAAATTGTATTATGCACTTGCTCATAAGAACTTAAAGCCTGTCAAGCATGCAAAGAGAACAAATTCGTTTTTTAGGACTTAAAGTTCAAGGATTGTCCAAGTCCAAAATGTGAGAAATTTCATTACAATCTCATGTCATTTCTATCACATACAATAGCAAAAATTAACACCATTGTACAAAATCCAATTGAAGGCTGATCAAGGGCAAGACCAGACCTTTATCCCAAGACATGGTGATAATAATAAATTCCAGCTGCAAAAATGGTCCTTAATATTAAAGGTTCCAGACCATGGAAGCTTGTTTCTGACACTGAATAAAAAGTAAAAAAGGTAATTGTAGGACTTTTTATCTCACGATTCTGACTTTTTTTCTCCAATTGCGAGTTTACATTTCGCAATTCTGACTTTTTTTCTAAGAATTGCATGATATAAAGTTGCAATTGCGAGTTATAAAGTCAGAATTGTGTCAGTCAGTCTTTTTCCCCTCAGAGTTGGACTTTTTAACTAGCAATTGTGAGTTTATATCTCACAATTCTGAAAAAAGAAGATATGAAAGATATAAACTCGCAATATTGAGGAAAAAACAAGCTTTCCAGACCCCTCCTCTACAGTTTTGAGAATATAGGTTCAGTCAGTCAGGGTTCAAACTAAACAAAAATAAAGGGCTTGTTTTAACTCATACAAGACTTGATTTGTTTAGCTAAGTATATGTGATGATTTTCATGGGGTGGTAAATTTTAAGTGTTGTCTCTTTCTCACAAACTCTCGACCTTTTAACACCATCTCAGTAGCGTCAACAGCTGCCATGCTTTGCGGAACTATGACATGCCTGTGTGTGCATGTGAACGTAAAGGTTCCACATGTGCCAGAGCGTTTGATTATGCTGTTCCTGTTGGTTTGATCTCCTGTCACTGTCAGGAAGCTGTGTTGATTTTAACAAGTCAGACTTGTAAATCACTGTTGAGATATGGGCTCTCCTTCACCCCACACATTCTACCCCCTCTCCCTGTTACTCTTCCTTTCAGACTCTTTCAGTGGATTGGTGGTTTAATACCTGGAGCAAGTAAAAACATGAAAACTCATTCCAATGAGTGAAGGTATGATAGAACGAAAGAAAAACAGAGAAAGAACATAATAACCTCAAAGCTTAGTCTTTCTGTTTAATGCCTACATAAGCAGCTGGCTTGTAAGGGGGCTTGTGGGGGTGAAAGACCCTTGGTGAGAGGAGAGGTATGTTTAGCCTTTAATGACAGCAGTGATGAGGAACTGTTACCTTCTGGCTTATTCCACTCTCAGTATGTTCACATGCACTTTAATACAATAATTAAAACTAAAACAAAAATTGAAATCGCACCAGTCCATTTTTTGGAAAGTTGGATTAACAGAGCTAGATAATGCTTTGTGTAGCTTGGCATCATCCATAATGTATACGTTAATTCAACCCAGGCTCATATTTTCCCCCAAATCGATGAATGTGAAACATTTCATTACATTGGTTGTCGTATCACAGCAGTTTGAGATTGAAATGTCAGGTGAGTGGTGCCAAAAGGTTAATCGCATTTGAAAAATAAAGTACCACCTACCCTAAACCCTACAATAAACCTAAATGATAGCGTTAACAAAAGCAAACTTGAGATAAAAAAACATTTGCTAAAGCAACTGTGCCAATTTAGCTTGCTTATACAAATCTTTGAGCTGTTTATCAAGATTTTATTTCACAGGAGTTTTGCAACGCCTTCTCCAAAAACACATGAGCGCACACACAGTTGCTTTCTGCAAAGTGTCGCAAGAGACGGTGTTAAACTACCTCATGTCTCAAAGCACATAACATTACAATAATAATGAACGTAAACAACTTATGCCTAGTTTACACTACAGGTTTTTAAGCCCGATTTAAGGTTAACAAGCTCACCGACAGGTCGGGCTGTGATCGGGGGAAAATCAGCGGGTGATCGGCGCTCACCAATCTTTATGTGTTAACTACTGAACGACACCTCGCAGACGCCAGCATGCTAAATATCTGGAGCTGTCGGCCGACTCGATATCCTGTGGTGTCACGTGTCGCGACGCAACAGCCAATGAAATTTACACTGATGTCTATGGAAGCAGCAATAACAATCCATTCAAATTGCCTATAATTTGCCGACGTTTATTCATATCAGATACACATTGTGTAAATAACTATAAAGCTCACTCTACTCTTCTCCCAGTTCACCGGCCACATGTATTTCGGTACAAACGGATGAATTCACATGCTGTAGCCTATAAATCCGACTGACAGGACTCTGAACTAAAGCGCAAACAAACAAGGCGGCGCCCATCTCGCATTATAGATTAAGATCAAGATCATAATATAGGTTTTTAAATGACAACATTGCAAAAAATGCTGTTCTTACTTAGAATGTTTGTCTTGTTTGTAGTCAAAATATCTTAAAGTTCTTAAATCAAGAAGCATTTTCTTGACAAGTAAAAATTATTTTCTTGTTTTCAGGAAAAATAAGTCAAAATTAAGTACGTTTTTCCTTAAAACAAGCAAAATAATCTGCCAATGGGGTCAGCAAAATAATCTTATTTCAAACCAAGAATAAGCTATATAATCTTGTTTTCAGTTTGGACTAAGATTATTTAGAAACAAGACAAAAATTCTAATTAAGAACAGCATTTTTTGCAGTGAAAACACTCACTTGCAAATATGAGAATCGGAATATCAGATAGTTGATGACTTGAGAAAAGTGATATATCTGTCATACAGTGTGGCCGCGGTGTGTCACGTGACAATTATGATGCGTCGTCATGGAAACAATAAAGGAAACGTTCTAATGGTGGCCTTAACTCTGGCTGGTCAGCCAGAATATTTTAAACTTATATGTGAAAGGGTTCATTTAATTTTAATTAAATTTAATTCAAAATTTAATCTAATTTCTTCCCAGTGTCCATTTTCAAACAAAGTCACTGGGTGACAGAGTTGTAGTGCGTAACCCCTGTTGCGGATCATTTACGCAGAGTCACGTATAGTGTGAACACCACAACGAATTCAAGACTCCACAGCAAGTCATGTAGTCTGAACAGCACAGCGATCTGCCGACGTTTAAAGTCCTGTAGTGTAAACTTGGCATTAGAGAGCTTGTACCTGACTGCTGCAGATTTATTTCAGTGTTGATACTGTTGACATGGAAACACATAATTACAAGTCTGAGGACGTAAACAGCTCCGGTTTGAATGTCACAGGTTGCTATCTTTTAATTACGAATGTTATGGCGTGAACGCAGCATAAGCTCATTGTTTTGATTCGGTGATTTGTGACTGACGTCTGTCTGTATAAACTCTGCATAGCATGAAACACGCTGAATGACGTATGATGTCTGCGCGAACAGTGTTTGCGAGGGTAGGCTATGTAAAAACATACATTGACAGGCAGGTAGGACATTGTATTATTTCATTCGGACCAAATATAAAGATTGGAAAAACATTTTATGGTCTTACACCTTCCACAGACTATATATATTAATACATTTAGACCGTTAAACATAGTGATTGCTATCCGGATATGAGGAGACTTCCCACAAGTATAACAAAAAATGTTTCTGTAGAGAATCCCCCTATTGCACCTTTAAATTTTGGAACTGCTTTTGTGACATTGACGCACCAATGATGCATTAAAATTTTGCCTATAGGCAGTTCACTAGGTTTTGCAACAGACTGATAGTGTTCACTCCAGACGTGCAGATTTATCTGGTCTAGCCTTGAGAGTGGCGTGTTTTCGGGACAGGTGGAGAAAGGCAGTGAAGAGCAGGCAGCTGCCGAGTGAGTGAAGAGGTCACGTCTGAACCTCTGCCATAACACGAATGTCAGCCATAAATTCTGCTGCTGCTGCTTTCATTTCACACGATGCCCCTTGCATCTCTTCTCACACTTTTTCTCTTCCTGCACAACCCGGCCCTGTTTATTTTCAGCCCGCTGCATACTCCAAAGGCCAGTGAAGTAATTATTTCATAAAGTTATACCTCGGCCCCAGCAGATGACTGATCTTGGCGTGCACTTTAAAGGCTGAGGTGTGATCGAGTGTGGCCGGCAGGCAGCCAGGAGAGAATAACATGTCTACATCAAATTTTACGAACACTCGGCATGGCCAAGCAATGGGAACACCAGCGGGCACCTGACACTGAGACATCCTGTCTCTCAGCCAGAATTAATTAATCAGTTATTGTACAGGAAGGCAACTGCCTATTTTAGCAGCTCTGTTCGCTGTACAAATTATATCCATATGTAAAGATGTGAAGAATTTCAGGCCACACTGGACACACAGTCCTCACACCCTAAGAGCAATGGGTGTGATCACATTTACATTTATTAATTTAGCAAATGCTTTTATCCAAAGTAAATTCGGTTGAGGAATACAACAAGTGATTCATCTTAAGAAGGCAATAAACACTAGAAGTTTCAGTCATCGTTCTTAAACATATAGTACAAGCTAGAACAGGGAGAGATTAAGGAATGTTGAGATCATAAAGGAGATTTTTTTTTATTATTATTATTTTAGCATGAAGCCGTTAGGTGCTCACAGAAGAGATGAATTTCCAACTGTTTCTTGAAAATTGTGAGGGGTGTCCGAATGGGGTTGGGAAGATCATTCCACCAGCAAGGAACAGTGAATGAAAATGTCCTTGAGAATGATTTTGTGGCTCTCTGCGATGGAACCACAAGGCGCCGCTCACTTACCAACCGCAGGGTTCTGGAGAGGACGTAGACTAGTAAGAGACAGCGTAGGTAGGAGGTTGCAGAGCCCATTGCTGGTCTATAGGCAAGCACCAATGTCTTGAACTTAATGTGAGCCACAACCTGAAGCCAGTGCATCAAAGCGGGGAACTTTTGATATGCTTGTTGTTTGCTCTTTGAAGGCAAAAACACGGCAGCATCACTTCCATTTTAGTGCACTAAATGGCTGCATTAGTTGCATATGAAGCCAGCCAGCAGATAGCAGCAGCTGCTACGCGTTTGTGCCTGGTTCCCTTCCAGAGGCCTCTCTCTGCTCTAACACTGTGTTCCATTCAAGGCTGGATGTGGGATCTCCGACTTCCGACCACAAAGGCCTTGCATTGACTGATGCCCGGAAGATATGGAAACAAAATGGCAATGATACTGTTAGCTTTGCAGTAGTTCGATTATCATCTAAGAAGTTTCCTTGCTAATGAATTGAGCAAGATAAACAATGCTATGCAATATTATTGTTTATTTTGCAGTTATATGATTACATTGCTAAATTAAAGGGGACCTATAATGCCCCTTTTACAAGATGCAATACTGGTGTCCTGAGAATGTGTCTGTGAAGTATCAGCTCAAAATACCCCACAGATAATTTATAATAGCTTTTGTGTCTGTGTGTGTGTGTATTTGTCCCTTTAAATGCAAATGAGCTGCTGCTCCCGACCTGCTTTCCAGAAGAGGGCGGAGCTTTAACAGCTCGTGTTTCGGTTGCTCAACAACAACAAAGCTGGACAATCTCACGCAGCCAAAATGAGGATTGTCAGTAACGGTGTTCAGCCTTACATTGTTCAAACGGGAGTCAGACACTGATGGAGAGACTCAGGAAGAAGTTACAACTTTTAGAATGCAACTGGACATTTATGAATGGTTAGTGGATACATTTATGTAGTTGCTGTGGAGTTGATTCAACTCATCGACTAGCATGTGCCGTCATGTTAATCTTTTGTGCAAATCCAGTGTTGAATTGACCCTCATTTGTGAAGCAGTCCGGCTTAAAATGACGACATGGCAACAACACTCCTCCTCTTCTCTAAAGCAGCCNAGAGGGCGGAGCTTTAACAGCTCGTGTTTCGGTTGCTCAACAACAACAAAGCTGGACAATCTCACGCAGCCAAAATGAGGATTGTCAGTAACGGTGTTCAGCCTTACATTGTTCAAACCGGAGTCGACACTGATGGAGAGACTCAGGAAGAAGTTACAACTTTTAGAATGCAACTGGACATTTCTGAATGGTTAGTGGATACATTTATGTAGTTGCTGTGGAGTTGATTCAACTCATCGACTAGCATGTTCCGTCATATTAATCTTTTGTGCAAATCCAGTGTTGAATTGACCCTCATTTGTGAAGCAGTCCGGCTTAAAATGACGACATGGCAACAACACTTAACTACAACTCCTCCTCTTCTCTAAAGCAGCCCAACATGGCCTCATCCCCTTTGTTGTGTGTTCTCAGGGGCAGTGTTTATGGATATTTTGGGGTTTGTGATGTCACTAACCCAGGAAGAAGCTCATTGTAGTCCCTACCAGCCATTTGTTGCAGTCCTTAAAAAGCGATTTCTGTAAATGAAAATATCTCCCTTTGCATTGAACTTTGAACGTCGTAAAGTGTTAAGCAAAAAAGTGGTTTGCTAGTCTTATTAGTATAATTGCTAGCTTATGCTGGTCTCCATGGTGGAGTTTAGCAGTCTCCCAGCATGACCAGCTGACAAATACACCTATCCCCTTAGCTAGTTGGTTAAACTAGCTAACTAAGCTAGCTTCGGCTGTTTTTTTTTTTTTAATCATTTGCTTAAAGGTGAATGTTTATCATGAACTGCATATGGATTCTGCCATGTTTGTGTAACATCATGCATATTGGTGAAATGTGATTTTTTTTAGATTTCCACAAGAGCTGGTAAAACTTTATTTAGGGTATTTTAACTAGTTGCTTATTAGCATGTATATTAGCTAAAATATTGGCTATCCATTAGTACTTATTAAGCACATATTAAAGCCTTATTCTGCATGACCTTATTCTACATTCTTAATCCTACCCAATAGCTAAACTTAACAACTACCTTACTAACTATTAATAAGCAGTAAATTAGGAGTTTATTTAGGGAAAAATCATAGTTAATAGTTTATATGTGTTCCCTATACTAAAGTGTTTCCAGAGCGTCCAAGTTGGACCAACAGACGTTCTAATGCACTTTTTCTAGGAGTTAAATGGAATGTACAGTAGTATGTGTGTATACCATGCAGAGCCAGGCTTATCTTAACACCACACAACAGCATGAGGCACTGTTCTGGATGGATTACATCCAACCCCACAATGCCATGTGTCTGTGATCCCAAGAAACGCAGAATTACGAACGCCTCCCATGGAACTACATCCCATTTCCTACGGGGGAATCTTATGAGGACGATGTCATTCCAATAGGGCTTTTTAGCTTGGCCACACTCTGGCTCAAATTAGATACGCATACTTGATTTGGTCCTTGAGGAAACATGTCCACTACTGCGTCAGCTTGTCACGCATGCATGCACAGATCTTATGTCATATGCATTTTCAGACGGTTTTTGATGACAGGTCTTCCTGTGCCAGAGTATTGATCAGTTGCTTGCTTAACAGACTGGTTTCTTTTCACGAACACAATTCAAACTCAGTGTTTCTGTTTTAAGTGAACTACTCTGTCTACATAGGCTGCTATGTACTAAGGTAGCTAATCAAATTTCTACAAAGGCAACAACTCCATGGCTGTGTCCCAAAGCTTAGGCAGCTGACTTGTTGCCATTACTGTATAAGCCAATGACTTCTCAGGCAGCGTTTGTGTTCGAAAGTACTTTTTTAAAACTAATTTCGGAACAGGCTATGCTGAGGCAGCATCTAATGATCTACAACACTATAGAGAGAACTTTGGTGATAACCAAGTGAATATTTACATACCACAGAACTAATTTCTCACTAGAAATGGACTAAATAAATTAAAAAAGGGGGGAAAAAAACTACATTTATACACAAATTGACAGACAAACGCAAGTTTCAGATGGGCTTTTTTCATTGACCTGCTCGCACAGGATAGTGGGATATCATAGGCAGCAATGGATACATCAATGCTGCTTTCAAAAAACAATCAGATGAAGGTAACTCAGCAGATGTGACATGATCATTGGATATGGATGTGCCTTGTTTCCTTCCAACCTCCATCATATAAATGACGCTCCTCACACAAATTCCATGTGGGACACTTGACTTAATCGATTTCAAAGGAATTTGCAGTTAGCATATTGCTAAGCTAACAATGTGAGTCTAATAATTATAAAACACATTATACAAATATTTGGTAAATAGTTTTTAATTATATACTGAGCTTATACTGAAACTTTTAATTGATATTTTTGTAACACTTTAGTATGGGGAACAATTCTCACTTTTAACTAGTTGCTTATTAGCTTAAATATTGGCTGTTTATTAGTACTTATAAAGCACATAATGATGCATGACCATATTCTACATCTTTAACTCTTACCCCATACCTAAAATTAAACACTACTACCTTACTAACTATTAATACGCAGTAAATTAAGCGTTTATTGAGGCAAAAGTTGTAGTTAATAGTGAATATGTGTTCCCCATCCTAAAGTGTTACAGATAATTTTTAGCTTATTATATTTAATAAATTATATTTAGAATGACTTAGTCTGCCATCTTGGATGGAGTGTCGCAATGCATTATGGAATTGAATTATCTGCCAACAATAGATGCGATGCTACCTCAGAATCTTGCCAAAAGGAGGTTTCTTACCCTTTAGAATAGCCTTTGCATTGCAAGAGTGCCTTTTATGCCTTAAAATTCTGCTTACATCGACAGTTAACAGAGGTGCTATGTATTTTTTGGGCTTTAAACCATGTCCATGCATTAGCTTTGACCTTATTGTTAACTGCCCCCTGAGCTTCTCTCAGAACACATTGACGTGTGAGAACATGAGTATTTCCAGCAAGGTTTACATCTGAGGGAGAGTGTTTGGGGCTGCCCAGAGACCAGCTGTTTCCTGCTGATGTACAGCTTGAATGATTTACCGGCTCTCAGATAAAAGACAGTCATAGACCCAGTGTGTCTTAAATCAAATCTGTGCTCGCTCTCTTTTCACTACAGTTACTGGCTATGTGCGGCACAGTAGAGCTCAAACGTGCTCACTAAGAAGGCTCCAGAAGAGCGGGGCCTGCTATGCACACAGATCATAAAAAGACCAAAGACACACAGGCGGACTGAGAGCTGTCTCTGTTTTTTCAAGTTATAAATAGAAAAATGCTAATAAACATTTATAGTGTCATAAATTCCCTCCAGTATAAATGGTTGACAATAAGTTCCGTTATCTTCTGCAATGTCATTTCAATGCCCTGTGGAGCTCAACCCATTACTCATGTGGTTGCCATGCGGTCACTCCCCATGGCAGTCATGCCCTCTCATCTCCACCAATCAGCTGACTGAAGTGGGACAGGCTATGACCCTGTGTGTCCTCTTCATGACTTCCTAAACAGGCTCATTCATCTGCAGCCTAGTTCTCCAAGCACTTCAAGCAGGGAGATGCAAAACTCTTTTCTATTATTACATGGCTCTCTGGAATACTCAATTCTGATTGGTCATTGTATTGTATAATTCATTTTTGCCAACTGATTCTTACACATCTAGTATGCTAATACATGGCTAGAAGTCTCTTCTCACATAAATTATGCACAGATTAAGAATACATGAATTACCTAATTTTTGACTTGAAAGATACTCTATATTAATTTGGAACGTGTGTCATCCAATGAGAATTTTTTTTGTCATACTTATTATTATATTTTTATCAGCCATTTTTGCAGTGCATTCCATGAATAGAGAAAAAAAATTCTCTACATGCTTATTAGTTTGTAGTTACTTCTTGAATCTGATATCTGCTGAATCACTCCAAAATCACTCCTTCAAAACCAGCCCAAAGAGACTTTAGATTCGATTAGCCTGGATTACAGAGAGTCAGCATTTAACATTATAGCCATGCTGAGGAAGTAGATTGGATTTTATACAGTAAATACATATTGTAATGATTTAAATGTTTCTTAATTAATTAGATTTTTTATATACTGTTGGGGAGAGTAAGAATATGAATTTTGTGTGTATATGTGATTCTGTTTGTGTGTGTTTACGTCTGTGTCGGTGTGTGTCGCTGTAACAATCACAAGCAGTGATGGATTGTGTTATGTTTTTAAAGCTAATTAGCGTCTGGGCCAGTATCTGGCCTCATTAATCTTCTGCCCAGTAAATAACCAAAATTGACAAAATAACTGAGTTTGGCTAATGATGGTGGATGTTGCCTTTGTTTCTAATGATGGTCATTAACCTCTCAATGGCTAAATAATAGCATCTTAATTAATTTGTTTCAAAGGGAAAGTTTTTAGTGCAATTTAATTATATTAATGGGCAGCCACAAGGTGCACGGCAAACGGCAACACGGCTCGCCTGCCCACCCGCACATGAACGCTCACATACTCTCACACGTGTACGGTTGCTTTTGCAGCTGACGCACCTGTCTCCTGCCAAACGGCATTGCAGCTCGGCACTGAACTGTGACGAACACGCTTTACAAAACACAATACAATAATGTTTTACCTCTTTGCACACAAAAGCTAACACTTCACAAAGAATGGTCACTTACAGAATTTCTTTGAAGCAAACATTTTTAACATACATTTTTACAAATCTGTCAGTCAGTGTCTCTATGGATTATAAAACATTGCAAGAAGGTATGCAAATGAAAGGTCTGACAATGAAAATACAATGCATAGATTATGTAATTTAACTCTTTCCCTGCCATTGACGGGATTTTTCAGCAATCCACGTTTTCACATGGTAGGGAGTACTATTACGCATCTTCTGAAATAGTACGGTATCTCCGGATTCAAAAATAAGCGAAGAAGCAGAAACAAGCAATAGAAGCATTGCTTATGCTCATGTAATCTAATGCAATCATCAAACATTAACCCATTAAGCCCGAAGTGTACCGCTGGCGAGTGCCAACTCTTAAAGAGCCAGATTTACTAACAGCTTGCTCCAGCGCAAACCCTACAAAACTGCTGTCGGGATTTACTAAAGACACGCAGTGCAAAATTAGCACTGTTTTTATTTTATTTTTNTTTTTCAGCAATCCACGTTTTCACATGGTAGGGAGTACTATTACGCATCTTCTGAAATAGTACGGTATCTCCGGATTCAAA
The DNA here is from genome assembly GCA_003731715.1 of Anabarilius grahami. Classification (NCBI taxonomy): domain Eukaryota; kingdom Metazoa; phylum Chordata; class Actinopteri; order Cypriniformes; family Xenocyprididae; genus Anabarilius; species Anabarilius grahami. Next base: position 571,565 of record RJVU01080244.1, on the reverse strand, counting down.
AATAAGCGAAGAAGCAGAAACAAGCAATAGAAGCATTGCTTATGCTCATGTAATCTAATGCAATCATCAAACATTAACCCATTAAGCCCGAAGTGTACCGCTGGCGAGTGCCAACTCTTAAAGAGCCAGATTTACTAACAGCTTGCGCCAGCGCAAACTGCGTGTCTTTAGATTTACTAAAGACACGCAGTGCAAAATTAGCGCTGAAAAGGCGTGGAATGAGTTTTTATTTTATTTTTATTTTTTTTTGCGGCTGACCTTATTGCATATGCATTTGTAGGAGTTTCCCTTTCAGACGCAAAATTTATGGGAGGAGAGTATTTAAATGAATCACGCAACGCGATTTACTAATGTTTGCGCTCGTCAATTTACTGGTATTTGCACCATTATTTAACGCCCCAAAAAAGCATGTCTTAACCCATTTTGCGACATGGCTGCAATTGTTGCTGCTAGGAGGAGACACCGCAGAGAACAGTGGTAGAAGGACGAAAATATTTTCCACTCGTATTAATTTCTTTGGAATGCCAGAAGACGTTATCCGAACATATTGTTTGCCAAGCCACGTTGCCCTCTCTCTCTCTATCTATCTCTCTGTCTTTCTCTCTCTATATATATATATATGTATATGTGTGTGTGTTTGTCAGATTACATGTAACAAATTGCGCCTGTGTCAACCCGCACCTGATGAGCATCAGCTCTGCTTATTTGCAACCCAACGCTAATTTGAGCTGCTCTTGGTAGATTGCGTTGGTCATTATGTAAATGATTTGACTGTGTCTGTGTTCTTTATTTTGCGTGTCAGCAGTAGATCACGCGCAAAACTTGCCACTCCCATCTGCGCATTTGTGGAATTGCGCTCTCACGCTAATTTGCCCCGTTTAGTGTACCACCGGCGGGCGCCACCTAGATACGAAAAAAAAAAATCATATTTTTCAAAACTACTGCCTTGATCAACACAAAATAGGCATCATTTGGAAGCTTAGAGTCTGAACTCTGAACAATGCATGTAGCCAATTTGATGAACTCCTGAGTAGTGCTGTTATTTACTGATAAAATTAAAAATGTTTAGCCTACAGAATTTATGATTTTTTTTGTAGCCTATTATGTACTGTAATATGTCAAAAACATCATACAGCTCGGATAGTCAAGAGCCATATGTCATTTGAAAGGCCTCATTGAGTAGAATACAAGTATAATTGTTTCGGATTTTGACTAAACTAGAGCAAGTTTTTGTACATTAAGGCTCCCCCAGACCCTTGTGTAAATATTATAGGCTAATAATGCAGAATTTTTGTAGATTATGGAAAAATGGCATATCATTATTCACAGCAGATTCTCACAATTAAAAATATCTATAATTCAGATTTAAAGATGTTCCTAGTGGAGTTCTAACACAACAATCCCACAGACTTGTTGGTTCGTGCGATACATCCCGCCTCTTGCTTTAGTGCGCGTTCTCGAATAGGTAATGATGGCCATAATGGGAAGACTTAAAAGTAAATAAACAACACTTAGATATCACCGCTTTATGTCACATCAAAATCAAACTTGCCTGAAAACATGACTGTGTTTTGTGATGAAATTAAAGGTAAATCTTTGTGTCTGTGACTAGTGCGTTCAAGCTTGATGACTGCTGAAAATAAGTTGACTATTAAAAAGAAAAGCTGAACATCAGTTCATAAATAATATATATATATATATATTTTGTAAATTGTTACTGCCTTTAGTTTTTATTTTTTGGAATAAATGTAAAAATGAGTAAAAACACTAACTCAATGAAATTTATACTTGCTTTAATAAACAGAACATTACATAGTTAGTGTAAAAATACAAAATAGAATTGAATATTTAACCAGGAAAATTAAGAGTAACAGGGACATAAATTTACATTTGATTAAAAAAATTGAGGACTTTGCCTCCTCATGCCTCCACAATAACACATCGTTATTGTTGTAATATTGTAACACAAATATATTATTGTTACATCCACGTCTGTCCCGAACCCCATTTCCCAGAATCCTCCTGTTCCGCACACCTGTCTTCACTCCCATCATCAGTCTTCCCGCCATCTCCCCGGATTCCCTGCACCTGTTGTTCCTCGTCAGCACTCCCTTTAAGTTGGACTCACTCCCTGCACTCCTTGTCTGTGATATTGTTTGACTATCTGTGGTACGCTGATCTCTGTTCCTTGTTTGCCATTAAAGTCCATACTATTGTGGATTTCAGTACTCGACTCGTCTCTACAGCACAGCACATCACATAACAATTATATATATATATATAGCCTATTATGTACTGTAATATGTCAAAAACATCATACAGCTCGGATAGTCAAGAGCCATATGTCATTTGAAAGGCCTCATTGAGTAGAATACAAGTATAATTGTTTCGGATTTTGACTAAACTAGAGCAAGTTTTTGTACATTAAGGCTCCCCCAGACCCTTGTGTAAATATTATAGGCTAATAATGCAGAATTTTTGTAGATTATGGAAAAATGGCATATCATTATTCACAGCAGATTCTCACAATTAAAAATATCTATAATTCAGATTTAAAGATGTTCCTAGTGGAGTTCTAACACAACAATCCCACAGACTTGTTGGTTCGTGCGATACATCCCGCCTCTTGCTTTAGTGCGCGTTCTCGAATAGGTAATGATGGCCATAATGGGAAGACTTAAAAGTAAATAAACAACACTTAGATATCACCGCTTTATGTCACATCAAAATCAAACTTGCCTGAAAACATGACTGTGTTTTGTGATGAAATTAAAGGTAAATCTTTGTGTCTGTGACTAGTGCGTTCAAGCTTGATGACTGCTGAAAATAAGTTGACTATTAAAAAGAAAAGCTGAACATCAGTTCATAAATAATATATATATATATATTGTTTAAATTGTTACTGCCTTTAGTTTTTATTTTTTGGAATAAATGTAAAAATGAGTAAAAACACTAACTCAATGAAATTTATACTTGCTTTAATAAACAGAACATTACATAGTTAGTGTAAAAATACAAAATAGAATTGAATATTTAACCAGGAAAATTAAGAGTAACAGGGACATAAATTTACATTTGATTAAAAAAATTGAGGACTTTGCCTCCTCATGCCTCCACAATAACACATCGTTATTGTTGTAATATTGTAACACAAATATATTATTGTTACATCCACGTCTGTCCCGAACCCCATTTCCCAGAATCCTCCTGTTCCGCACACCTGTCTTCACTCCCATCATCAGTCTTCCCGCCATCTCCCCGGATTCCCTGCACCTGTTGTTCCTCGTCAGCACTCCCTTTAAGTTGGACTCACTCCCTGCACTCCTTGTCCGTGATATTGTTTGACTATCTGTGGTACGCTGATCTCTGTTCCTTGTTTGCCATTAAAGTCCATACTATTGTGGATTTCAGTACTCGACTCATCTCTACAGCACAGCACATCACATCACATAACAATTATATATATATATATATTCATCTGACGAAGAGTCTGTGTGCTCGAAACGTCACCTTTGTGAGAGTCTGTCAATACATTTCTATATTTTTGGATCCGTGGTGTGTTGACTTTGTTGTAGTAATATTGCTCTCTCTAATATAGAAGAGCGTTTCAAAAAGGCTGGACCTGGGTGTTAAAAACACACATCTTAACCAGTTAAACTCTAATCCTAGATTAGCACAGAAAAGTCTCAACATTGCCTCTAAATAAGAATGTGGCTGTAGAATGTGGCTGCTAAGTTAAATGAAAGTGCAGATTCAGCATTCTCAGAGCACTGGGCCTCTGTAATGGCTTCCTCTCTCTGGTCTCGCTCTTAACTGGATAAGAACACAGTAATGAAGTAAATCCTGGAGCAATCAGCCTCAGCCTGAATGCTGCACTGACTCATTCGTCTCCTTCTCTCCCCCAACCACCCGTCTCTCTCCGGATGTAAGCGTGGATTTATCATTCTGCCCTGTGGAGTTAAAGGAAGAGGACTTTGATTTTGTAATGCAATTACACTGTGAGAGGAGAAAGGCCCCCGTCCTGCTGTACGAGTCAATAAGGGAGATGAGTCTGAACTTATAACTCCAAACAGAAGTACAAAATCAATCAGCTGATTGAATAATGGTATTATGGGCCATACATTTGGCTGTTTTTATGTCAAGACATGAAGGGCATGCTCTCCCCGTCGTCAATCCTTTGTGACACGGAACAACCTGCATCTGACACATAGCTCAGTAGATCAACAGTGTTTTATATTAAATCACCAGCCGTGAGGTGGCCAATGAGAATCACTGGATACGTGCTAAACACATTTCACATTTTCCTTATTTTCAATTTGATTCAGTCAATAGCATTGTTCAATTGAGTTTGAAGTGATTTTTGAGAGACTTCAGACTGTGATATGTTATTTGTCGACTGAATGCGTTTTTTCTCATATCTCTAAAGGAATGCAGTCCTCGTCGTATAACAGCCCGCAATTAAAAAACACAGCACCATGGGAAAATGTAACATTATTCAGCCTGGTCTCATTGTTTAGACATAGGTGTTCATATATAACATTTACAGGTATGAAAATCACCTGAAACATGTCATGAGCCAATGAGGTGCTAAAATGAGAGCACTGATATTTTCTTGTCAGAGAGGCTGTAAATATTTAACATTCAATAACCAAGTGACCACATAATGGTGCTTATCCCTGTTTGAACTTTCATATAAGTAGTCTCTATGTGTTAAAATTTTGTCTCCATATGCAGACAAATAGTATCTTTTTCTCTATATGGACATAGTCACTTTATATGGACATGTCATTTCATTTTCTCACTATAGCAATTTTCTAACTATAGTAAAGTCAAGTCACCTTTATTTATATAGCACTTTTTACAGTGTACATTGTGTCAAAGCAGCTTTACATTGATAACTGGTACATATTTTTGGCTGCACAGAAGCTCTTAAAGAATAATGTCAATGCAGGCAGATCAAAGCACTGTTGAATATCAAATGTCAAGTCAAATGTCAAGTGTCCCCAACTAAGCAAGCCAAAGGCGGCATTTAGTCTCTGTGTTTCACTTAGTTTCTATTGGATTAATTTACAGCCTTTGTAATCTCTGTTAGTCTAAGTGTGTGGACATTTAGTGACTATCTGTGGACATTTAATCACCATACGTGGACATTTAATTTATGTATGGACATTTGGTCTCTATGTTTGGACATCTGGTTGTTCTTAGTTCTATGTGTGGACATTTGGTCTCCATATATGGACATTTAGTTGGTCCTAGTCTCCATGTGTGGACATTTATTTTCTACACGAGGACCTTTAATCTATGTGTGGATATTTATTCTCTATATATGGACTTTTTTTATTCTCTTTATATGGTCTCTATGCGAGGGTGTTTAGTTGTGTGGGTATTTAGTCTGTATATGGCCTTTTAGTTAATCTCAGCTTCTATGTGAGGACATTTGGTCTCTATGTGAGGACATTTAGTTGTTCTTAGTTGTATGTGTGAACTATTGGTCCCTACATATGGACATTTAGTTGATCCTGGTCTCCATGTGTGGACATTTAGTCACTGTGTGTGGACATTTAGTCACTGTGTGTGGACATTTGGTTTCTACGCGAGGACCTTTAGTCAATGTGTGGACATTTATTCTCTATATATAGACTTTTAGTCCATCGTAGTCTCTATGTGAGGATATTTGGTCTCTTTGCAAAGGATGTTTAGTCATGTGGGTATTTAGTCTATATATGGCCTTTTAGTTAATCTCAGCTTCTATGTGAGGACATTTGGTCTCTATGCAAGGACGTTTAGTTGTGTGGATATTTAGTCTCTATATATGGACTTTTACTTCATCTCAGTTTCTATGTTTGGACATTTAGTCTCTATGTGGGGGCATTTAGTCTCTGTTTATAGACTTTCACCTTAGTCTCTATGTCTTCACCTTAGGCTCTGTATGTGGACATTTAGTCTCTATGTGAGGACGTTTAGTCTCTGTTTGCTCAGGTTGTGTGTTTGCATCATAAATAATGCACATTGGGGAAGCATCAAGTGAGCTAACTCATGCTGCAGCATGGTAAATACTGAGGAGCTCCAGTTCACACACATAAATACGAAAAATTACTAGAGAGAAGCCTCAAAAGACTATCACGAGCCTCTCTGTGCCCGTGGCCTGGACAGGTAGCAGGCTGCGTGGAGCCTTGTAAGGCCCCCCCCCCCCGGCTATCAGTTTGTCAATAGAGATGCTGTTCCCATCAAACAAACCTTGCTACTGAGTGAGAAATGTCAATAGTGGAAGGTTCCCAAAGCTACTGAAGGCTAATGAGAGGGTTTAAAGCAGGGCTCATAAAAGACAAGCTCAGATACAGAGATAAGGCATCATAAATGATGCATGATGACTCTGGTGCGGCACAGGTTAGATATGGTTGCAGTGGGAATAATGGAACTGAGAAAACTTCAAATGAATGGGCTAGCCAGTTATTAGCACGTCTAATAGCGATGACATCTCAGATTGATAATCCTCTCATAAAAGTGGATGAAAACGTTAGATTCTTTCATTTTAGCAGTGGCATAGATCATCTGGATTGGATGCCAGGTGTATTTTATATGAAGTGAGTTTAATTCATTGATGTATTTTGTATGCGACAAGATGGTTTTAGAGTAAATTTAACTTCGCAAAAAAGGTCTTTTATTAGCACGGCCGTGATGAGGGCTCTCATTTGAAATTCCAATCCAATTATCTGCAGATCTTGGAGAACGTCATTTTTTTCCACTCAATAATAACGGAAACAGCTCATTATTGAAACAATTTGATGGCAGCTTTTGAACCCTCTCTCAGGCAAATTGACTTAATAATTTCCACTCTTTCTAAATAGCTCCCTACATTCTCCACTCTTCTGCTCGGCTTAAGCTTTGATGTCCATATGTTACAATGGAAACACAAGCTTATTTCAAACAGAAAAAAACAAACCTTTGCTATTTCGCCTTTTTTCAATTTTCTTTGAGATCCAAACAATCACCTTATTACTCCCTCTTGGGGGTTCAGGGGCTGGGACTCCTTTTATACTGCTGCCCAAATTAATTATGATTTATTTTTTCACCAATGCAAAAATAAAGTTATCCATAAGCCTCCATGTGGTCACATTAGTGGGTCATTCCATTGGGCGCACCTGTGTGCGATCACTTCCTAATTATATGTGTTTGGGAGGGGGGTTAAGTATGCTAAATTGTGAATGATAGCTTTGCTGAGAGCAGAGACACTAAAGCCATCATCCTCAACTAATCAAAAAAACAGAATTCAACAGAATTCAAGAGACATGTGAACTACAGTACAATATTTGGACAAACATGCTTAAAAGCCATTTATGGGGAAAAAGAGAGTGGATTGTTATTAAAATGACAAATGAGGCCATAGGATAGTCCTGACTGCAAAATCGGATTGGATAAGCTGTTTAATATGGCCATAAAATATACACCGGTGACGGACATTAGATTCTATTTTAAAGGGATAATTCACCCAAAAATGAAATTAATTACAAAATGATCCCATGATTTACTCACCCTCAAGCCATCCTAGGTGTATATGACTATCTTCTATCAGATGAACACAATCAGAGCTATATTAAAACAAATATCCTGGCTCTTCCAAACTTTAGAATGGTAGTGAATGACGCTCACGATTTTGAAGCCCTAAGAAAGTGTATCTATCCATCCAACGGATGGATAGATAGGTTTTTGAAATAAAATATCCATATTTACAACTTTATAAACTATAATAACCAGCTTCTGGCAAACATCCGTACGCAAGTCGACTTACAGTGGGAGCGTAACCTCTGACGCGAGACGTAATGATGAACGCGGAAGCGCAGAGGATAGAGCAAAACAAAACACTAGTCATGAATTAAAAGTCTGAAATGAGAATTTTTAAATAGAAATGTATGAGGATTTCGATATAAGAGAAGAGGAGCTTGAGTTTGTTGCCCAGCCCTATTTGTTTGAACCGCGAGAGGCGTCTACTCTCATCTACTCCTACGTCATATTTCGTGTCAGAGGTTACGCCTCCAACGTAAGTCGACTCGTGTACGGATGTTTGTCAGAAGCTGATTATTATAGTTTATAAAGTTTTAAATATGAATATAGTGTGGAGTAGTGTGGATTACTTTTATTATGGATGGATGCACTTTTTTGGGCTTCAAAATCGTATGTGCCATTCACTACCATTATAAAGTTTGTAAGACCCAGGATATTTTGTAATATAACTCTGATTGTGTTTGTCTGAAAGAAAATAGTCATATACACCTAGGATGGCTTGAGGAAAATCATGGGATAATTTTCATTTTTGGGTGAACTATCCCTTTAATGTAGCAAACTGTGATTGTAAATTGAGGGATTGCTGAAAGATGCCAACGCCCTTTAGCTGTGATGACTATATCCGCAATATAGTATTGGCCTCTCAAACTGTATTGCTTCATTGAACACTTTAAGAGCATTTTTTTTTTTGCTGGTCTAAAATTGTAGAAACTTCAAGACACTGACATATTCATGTGCTAAAATCAATGCATTCTGCATAGGCTGAAAGTTGTGTGTGTGCGTGCATGTGAATTTTTATTGGGATGTTGATGAAAGTAATACCTAATTCAAATGAGAGAGATTATTAAGAGAATGTGACATAGTCGTCTTCTAGGTCAGATGAGTAATGTCTGCCAATTTAGAGAACCCT
>RJVU01080244.1:450778-525542 GCA_003731715.1 Anabarilius grahami | reverse complement strand
CTGTATTTTTAATTAAATAAATGTAGCCTTGGTGAGCAGACGAAACTTCTTTTAAAAACATTAAAAATCGTAGTGGTTCCAAACTTTTGGACTGTACTGTATATCCAGATTAGTCGATATCAAATCGAATCATGAAATTTGTGTCAATACCCAGCCATGTGAACAAGTATTATCAAAGTAGTTTATTGTGCACAACATTTTAAGTCTTCTGAAGCCACAATATAGCTTTGTGAGAGAAACAAACTGAAAGTAATTTACACTGAAAATCTTTGCCTCCTTTGTAGCTCTAAAATATAATTTCTGTTTCCACACTCTGAAACTTGCAGAGTCCTGCCAGGTTTATCTTTAAAGGGTTAGTTCATCCAAAAATGAAAATGTCATTTATTACTCACCGTCATGCCGTTCCACACCCGTAAGACCTAGCCAACAAGAACATTTCCTCTCTCAAGATCCAATAATATTTTTGGTGCACCAAAAAAACAAAAAACACATATAGTGATGGCCGATTTCAAAACACTGCTTCATTAAGCTTCGGAGTGTTATGTTTCTTCTGTGTCGAATCATGATTCAGATCGCGTGTCAAACCGCCTAACTGCTGAAATCACGTGACTTTGGCGCTCCGAACCACTGATTCGACACAAAAGATTCATAACGCTCCGAAGCTTCCTGAAGCAGTGTTTTGAAATCGGCCATCACTATATAAGTCGTTATTTTGTTTTCTTGGCACACCAAAAATATTCTCGTCACTTTATAATATTAATATTGAACCACTGTACTCACATGAACTGATTTAAATATGTTTTTAGTACCTTTATGGATCTTGAGAGAGGAAAGGTCATTGCTCCCTACGCAGGCCTCACTGAGCCATCGGATTTCAACAATAATATCTTAATTTGCGTTCCGAAGATTAACAAAGGTCTTACGGTTGTGGAACGGCATGAGGGCGAGTAATAAATGATATTTTTTCATTTTTGGGTGAACTAACCCTTTAAGGACACCAAATGCCATTGGAGTATCTCACAACCATGTCTAAATATGTGCAAGTGAACATGAGATTTAAGAGTGACGGCAAGGCCAATATTTTCAGAGAATAATCACTTGGGCCCAGTGTTAAAAGGTTTTTGTGTGTATGTTTTTTAGTCATGGTCTTTGTCTTCATTTTGTAATTTATTAATATTGGTCAATTATATTGTGAATCCTTTACCATCAAGAGCATTTATTTGATGAGAATTAAACCAAATAATCAAACAATTTATATATTAATTTAAACCTGCAGCAGCATTTACATAACATTCAAATGAGTATACTATTGCAAATAAAATATAGTGAGTCCTTTATAATTTAGTTATTCAATTTAGTTCAAGTTTACACTCACCTGTGCTTTTGCATCATTTTGTGCAGATGTAAACTGTAATGTATTGATTAATCTCATATGTACAGGACGCATTTAGGTTAATTAACCCGCTAGCCAGTTTAGTTTACTGGTGTTCAATCACTGTTCTCCCATCTCCAATCATTTCATTGAACCTCTCAAAATTATTGACCATGATTAGATTAATTTTAACAATAAAACTACTTCTAAATTGTATTTAAAAAATCTGTGCAATGTTAATATATTACTATTTTTTTCTTGTAATTTTCTTAAACAGTATGGTTTAATTAAAATAATTTAATTATGGTCATGGTGCACATTTTTCGTTATCTTTGTTCTTGTTGTCACAATATAAAAAATGCTTCATTAACCAACATTTTCATTAGCTAAAGACTTGGAATGTACTGTACAAATCTATTATCATAATTTTATGGTGCTTTGTTTTGTGCTTCCATTGAATTGAAAAGAATATTGTGAATATGTCTGAAAATATTTTCTCATGTTCCATGGAAGAAAGAAAGTTATGCGGGTTTGGATCAACATGAGGGAGAGTAAATGATGACACAATTTTCATTTATGTTTGAACTATTCTTTTAACAGGTTAAGCAAACTTGCCAATTACAGTCATCTCCTGTAGGAGTATTCTATGGTGCAATTTCAGAGCTAATGTGCTGCAGGTGCCACAACGTACAAAGCTTACCTTTGTTGGTTAGCATCATGGAGTCAGACAGATGTCTTTTGAACGTGTAATGGTGGGGGTTAGAAGTATTTCCTACTGTTGCGCTGTGTGGCACAACAGTCTGTGAGGTGTCCATGGATCTGGCAGAACCAGGCCTGGATCCTACATGACTCGATTGGTTTTGTACATGTCCATATTGCTGAGCACTATGACTCCCCAATACAGAGCTGGAACTTTTAGTTGTCGATAACACACCGTAGCCCTGTTTAAATCCAGAGCTGCCACTTGTACACGGCACCGAGTTTGAGCGAGCAAACACACGCGTGGGTTCTCGTGTTTGGCCCCTGCTGTTGATGCCCATGTTCTGAGAACAAGTAGTGTCAGAAGAGGAAGGTGCTTTAGATGCAAAGCTTCTTGATTTGTCATGTGCAAGATTTTTGTACTTTTCGCTGCGTCTTTGCTGTTCTTGACTGGCTGATAACTTTTCCACATCATCGCAAGCCTGACAAAGGAGATCATCGTCATCTTCGTCATTCCACAGACCATCGGAATCAAACAGAGACTTCATGTCCTCCTCTGAAACCCCGTCAAACTGAGCAGAAGAGGTCTGACTTGAAACTCCACAATCTTTGGTCATTCTATCAAGCTCTGCTTGTCCTGAACCCTGGGATGGCTGTGTTTGCTTTTTTTCTTGGTTCACAGGTGAAGTCTTTAGCAGCTTCTCAGTAGTATGATTCTGGGCAGAAGCAGGTGGCTTCAATGTAAAAGTGCTTCGATTAGACATTTTGACACCAGGAAGTGTCTTGGTAAAGGTGCTGCTTTTGCTGGTGCTCTGTTGAGTTTGAAAGCATATGTTTCTGCCATTAGATAGAGGGGGATTAACACTGGCCTCAAAATTACATTTCTTAGAGCAAGACTCGGGCTGAGCAGTGCTCGGTTTTTGAGCTACATTCAAAGGCACTGGGTTCTGGGTCATTTCCAACACAAACGAGTCATTCAGAAGGTCATCATTTTCCCAGTCATCATCAAACTTCACCTCAGTGGCTTTAGGTGCATCTACAGGAGCGTTTTTGGTTGTTGCAGAACATGACCTCTGTCCAGCCTGAGCTACAGGTTCAGTACTGCTTTCTGGTGTGCAGTTTACTGATGGTGGGCTCAGCCTCCCACTTACATGCTGCGTGGGACCATCAAACAGCGCCTGAAGCTCCTCCTCTTCTTGGCGGGCTAGAGACGAGCATCCAGTTAGTTGTTCCGACGAGACCGGGATAGATGTTGGTCTTTCCGTTGTCACTGTACGATCACTTTGTAGCTTATTGAGTTTATTTCTTTTTTCTGTGCTCTCCTGTTGTTTCTCTTTGTCCTGACGAGTCATATTGATGTCAAACTGCTTGGCAAGTTTCTTGAGATCCTCAACACTGCTCTGCCTAAAGGAAAAAAAAGATGTGGTATTAATGTAAATCTGAAAAATCACAAATCTATGATATCGGTGTGTATGCCAAAACAAACGGGTCAATTTTGTACAGCTCTAATTATTCTAAAATACATTAAAAAAACAATTCATACATTGAATAATTTGAACACACCAATTCTAGGATGAGCAATGTCCATGCTTTTAATATTTGATTAATAGTTTATTATGCAAAAATGGCATATAAAGTCATAAATAGCCAAAAACTAAGTTCATAAACATAGGAAACAAACATTAATACAAAAAAGTACATTTCTCAGAACTTGCCACATTATATTTTTAAAATATTTTTTTTCTGTTGTCTACCATGGACGTGCTCGTTGACACCGATTCAAATGATTTTATAAGGTATCACTGTATGATTTTTCAAGGTTGTAAATAAAACGACGATTATTGGAGTTAAATTATTTTGTTTTCCAAGAAAACCAGACTAGGTGTGGGCCATATGTAAATATTGCAAAAATATCATATTATGATTTTTTTTTTTCAGGANCATTAATACAAAAAAGTACATTTCTCAGAACTTGCCACATTATATTTTTAAAATATTTTTTTTCTGTTGTCTATCATGGACGTGCTCGTTGACACCGATTCAAATGATTTTATAAGGTATCACTGTATGATTTTTCAAGGTTGTAAATAAAACGACGATTATTGGAGTTAAATTATTTTGTTTTCCAAGAAAACCAGACTAAGTGTGGGCCATATGTAAATATTGCAAAATATCATATTATGATTTTTTTTTTTCAGGAAAATCACTATTTACAATGTTATTACAATTTGTTCATGTTGGTTTTACCATTTTGCAAATAGTATACAGCCAAACTAATTTCTCTATTTTAAAAATTTTGCCTTACAAGGTAACAAAATATAAAAGAAAAAAGAAGTCCGGACCATTTAGGCCAAAGCAGGGGTGGGTGAAGATGAAAATCTTTATTTCATGATTCTATCTTTGTTATTAAAGATAAGAACAAAGATACACATTACAAATGTGTATTTTTCGTATCGTGCGATAAATTGTGCATCCCTAATTAAGGCCATAGAGTAGAGGTTAAGTTAATCAAATCATCATATAAAATGTGCTCCTCATCTATATCCCATGTCATACAGTTGCAGTACATCTGTCAGGTAATACAGACATTTTATGCATGATAGTCTAAACAAAACAAAAAAAAAGGTTTACGGCACCTTCTAGGTATTCAGCATGTTAATGATTAGATCACACGTACCGTGCTGAGATCCTTCTGACTCTGGGCTGTCTGATCTCTGGAGTGCAGGGTATGGCACTGTCTCCAATCCACTGGAGCACTGAGTCCCCTTCTTTAGACTTCTCAACCTTAAACACAGTATGACTGTTAGATTGAAATTACCAGGACACACATCATTTCCTTTTTATTTTTTTCTATATTTGACTACATTCAATACTTACTTTTGGTGCAATCCTTTTGACAATTTCTGATATCTCAATGACTTTTGCATCTCCTCCTCCTGTGAATGGTTACAAATATATATAGTACTAAATAAGAACTTGACGTATACAAATTTCATATATTTACAAATATATCTACAGTTACAGTTTATATGACAATAAATATACTATACAAAGAAATGTAGAGTAATGCAAATATGCAGAGTTGGGTGTGTCCTAAACAAGTCAAACTAAGGAAAAACACTTGTAATTTTACAAGTTTTAACTTAAAGGGGTGATGAACTGAGAAATCAAATTTTCCTTGAGCTTTTGACATATAAGAAGTCATCATACTTTAAGAATATCCTGTAAGTTTCAGAACTGAAAACTTCCTTGTTAGTCCAATAGAAGCTTTTATTGACTCCAGACCCAGCAAACGACAGGATTTACAAAGTGGGGATCTATGACGTCAAAGGGCAGCAAGCACCGCCTCCGCAGAAGATCAACGCTTACTTCATCACTACCTGTTTAGCCCCGCCCACCAATTCACGCATGACATGCAATAGAATAGGCAGTCTAAGTAACATAGGCCTACGTGGTGCTAAACCGGTTCGAGCTACCAAGCAATAAACATGCCGTTGAGGATTAAAAAATATTGTGCAGTGCCTGGACTCGACAGTAATGCGACATGTAAGTAACTGTGTTAATTCTAATGCCTGATCTGATATGTAATGATTGTCTGCGTGTCAGTAAATCAAACCAGTGACTAAATGTCAACTTGCGTTGTTTCTCTTAGTAGGATGAAAATAATCTGTTATTTAACGGTGATTAAATTATATAAAGAAAGCGATCAAATAAAGCTCCCTTTGCAATCGTTGGAGCAGCGCACACTGAAGCTGTCAATCAAACAGCGCGTGTTTATCAGTGGCTGACGCGCAAAACTCCCGTTTTATTCAACGAACCTCTTAGTTATATCGAGTTTGCACTGTTAGTGAAGATGAAAGCATTTGTAAGTGTACAGAAATTGAGTTGTAATGACGAGATCACTGCTTTCATGCGCTCAACAACATGTCTGTGATCGACTAACGTTACAGTGTTCATCACTGCAACCTTTCATGCCACGATCTAAATGTAATGCTGCACTTTTCACGATTAGTTAACCTTGAGAGCTGTAATAGTAAAAACGCACTAAAAGAGAGAGTAATACTTGAATTCTATTTCAAATAGAAAAATGTTAGCCATTCACAGCAGTGGGCGTTTACACTGAAGTCTCACAGCAGACACGCCCCTTAAACCAGAGGGCTAAAATCAGGGTAGCAAAAATGTCTTTTATTTATAAATTATGACAATTTTGGATGTAAAAAGCATACTAACATTATAAGTGCAACCCAGGAAACATTATAAAACAATAAAACAACGCATTTCATGACCCCTTTAAGTGTTATTTAATGTGAAACTGTTTTTGCACTGATGTCACATTGTTTATTAGTTATGAACAATCTTATTTTTGTTTAGTTCATTTTGTTTTGTGTCCATGAAATGAAAAAGGAAAATCAGGTGAGATTAAGTATCTTTTATTCATGATTTTTGTTCAATTAAATCGGATTGTCCAGTAATATGCATTACCAGATAGATATATAATATTTAAACTATAAGTTTAACTTCCATCAAATGCAGCAATATTAAAATATATACCATTGATGTAACAAAAAATAACTAACTTTAAATAAAAATAAATAAATACTCATGTCATGTGTAAAATTTCTCACACCACCAACCCGTAATCGGTACACAAGTGTTTGAAATGAAATAAATACAGACTAGTGTAAATTTCACACTTGCCATTTAAGCTTTGCGTGGGTGAGTTGGGATCCCAGATGATGTCTTGCGGGGGTTCAGTCTCATTAGGCGAATCTCCGCTGTAACAACCGTTGAATCTGATTCTTGGTCGACGTTTTGGGGTTGTAAAATCTGAGAATTAAGACAATAATGTCAACAACACTATACTTTGTATGGGGAAAAAAAAAAAAAAGATTTCACGTGGACACCAACAAGAAGTACCATGCGTTTTTGGACATGTACCACTGTAGAATAACGCTATTCTTTGAAGCACACTGGAGTGCCATGTAAATAACATTATACCTACATATGGCAGTCATTCAGTCACATGGTAATACCACCACGACACTGCAACTGTACTTTTGTAAGGATAAACATACATCTGCTTTCCGAAGCGTTGTCACGCGTTCGGATGTCTTAAAAAAGTGTTTACCTTTGCGACAGTTGTATGAAGTGTGATAAGACGGAGACTGTGACTGTTTGAGTCCGATCATTCGTGTCTTTGTTTTCATTTTCTTCTCGGTAAGTTTGAGAGTTCTGCTCCGACTTTCTCTCGCGTCTGATATTTGTCGCACACCGATGTTTCTCTTGTCGGTCATGGTTTATTTGAACTAATATGAATAATACCGCTCCAGTAGTCATAACTTGGTTGAACTAGCTACAAAACGTTTGCGATATTTGATGTACACTGTAAAAGTGTTTGGCTACTCAGGTAAAGAGTGCTCTTCTACATCGTCGCCATGTTTTCTGTACGTTTACACGAAGACGCGTCTCTGATTGGTTCTTGGCATCTCGCGACATCTCGTGAGACTTTGCATTTTCGTTGCACTTTTTTGTTGTTGTTGTTGTTGTTATCCACAAGAAACCGTTTAACCATGTACAATATGAAAACCAATTGCCAGGGTCATAGGAAATAAAGTAAAATGGAAAGTAAAATAAGTAATAATAATTTAAAAATCCATCCTGTGAATGTAAGTGAAACGTGCATATCACCTTACACTCCATTGGGCTTAAAAAGAGTAAAACGGTGTATTATGAATGTGTATTAAAGGATACCAGATATGCTGACACATTATAATAAGTGATGATAATGATGAGTGATGTTTGCTGTGTTGTTAATACACAGGCCTACATAACATATAGCATAACTATAAATCCTATTAATATTATTAATAATAAAAACAAAAACAGTAATTGCTAAATACTAACAAACAGTAGTTGGTAAAAATATGCCATTTGTTTATCAATACAGTTATTTATAATATAAAAAGTATGAAATTGATTTGTATAAATTATTTTTAACCTAAAATAACTTAAAAGAATCAACTCAAAAGAGTAATTTGTTAGAGAATCGGACTACACTATTGGCCTTGGTTATTTTTAGTGAATCGAAAACCAACAAGCCATTTGTTTTAAACAACATATCAGTTTTTAAGTGAAGGGTTCTGTAGAAAAAAACATTTTCGAGACCCTTCATGAATATCAATTGCAGTAATGGAACCGGTTCTTGTTTTAAAACCCTATGAACCAGTATAGAGCTCGTTTTCAATTATTAGTTAAAATGCCATTTGCATTCATTTGGTTGTCCTTGCATGCCTGTTTGACACAATTCAGACACTTGATGAGATAAGAGATGTTTATCCATCAGCAAGTCATTTAAGTCAAGTCAACTTTATTTAAAAAGTGCTTTATACACTGCTGATTGTTTCAAAGCAGCTTTACAAGGATAAATATATTATACTGTTCTTTATTTAGCTGTTCATTATAGAGAATTTAGTAATTCAATTTAGTCACTGGATGGATGGATGGATGGATGGAAGAGGAGATGGATGGAAGAGGAGATGGACGGACGGACGGACAGACAGACAGATTTATTTTTGTATTTATAAGATTTGCCAATTGAAAGCGCTAGATGGTGCCTGTATTCTTTATAAGTGGTGTGTGTGTGTGTGTGTGATGTTGTGGAGGCTGCATACTGAGTGTGCTGCTGATATAGAAATGCTGTACGGAGCAGCCGGGCTCCCCTGCTGGAGTGGTGTGTGTGAGGGCCAGACGCTGCTGTCAGCACTCACAGCTGACACACACACGCCTCAAACTCTACCTGCTGAGAGGAACCACTAGTCAAAATAAAAACCTTTAGTTGAGACATGCTCCTCTGGAATAAATGGACAAGAAAAGGCCTCTATGAAAGCAAGGGATCTTGTAGTAGTAGAGTGTCATGGACAAGTTCTGCTTTGTTGTTAATGCACTGTAACAAAATGATTTGTCAGATTACACAGCATGGACGTTCCGGAATTAATCTGTGCCTCTGCAATGTAAGTGACTGATATTAAGTGCCTACAATGTTTATATTTGTAATATATAAGGAAACACTAGTGATCCAATATTCAGGCCCACTATACTGTAGAACAAACCTTATCTTTTGCAGTGAATCTCACAAAAATAAGTCCAGGTTGTGTTTTTAGCCCAAAATAAAAAAAAATAGAATGTATTTTGCATACATAAAATAAAGCTTATTTTAGGACCATTAAGCAGTGAGACATTATTTAATAACAATTAAGTTACATTTTCTCCTTTTTAATGTTATACATTTTGACATTTCACTTTTTTTTTGTTTTTTTTGTTGTAAATCCCATTACCGTACTGTCTCATTTATTTAAAGGGTTAGTTAACTCAAAAATAAATATTGTGTCATTAATTACTCACCCTCATGCTGTTCCACACCTGTAAGACCTTCGTTCATCTTCAGAACACAAATTAAGATATTTTTGATAAAATCCTAGGGCTCAGTGAGGCCTCCATTGACAGCAAGACAATTAATATTTTCAGATGCCCAGAAAGCTACTAAAGATATATTTAAAACAGTTCATGCGACTTTATTCAACAATATCTAGTGATGGGCGATTTCAAAACACTGCTTCATGAAGCTTCAAAGCTTTACAAATCTTTTGTTTCGAAATAACGGTTCGGAGCGCGTATCAAACTGCCAAAGTCACGCCCCCCAGTGATGAACCATTGAAATTTCAAAACCCTTATGACATAACGAAGCCTCGTTTACTGAAATCATGTGACTTTGGCAGTTTGATACATGCTCCATACCACTGATTCGAAACAAAAGATTCGTAAAGCTTCGAAGCTTCATGAAGTAGTGTTTTGAAATCGCCCATCACTAGATATTGTTGAATTGGGGTTTTTTTTGGCGCACAAAACATATTCTCGTCGCTTCATAACATTAAGGTTGAACCACTGTAGTCACATAAACTGTTTTAAATATATCTTTAGTAGCTTTCTGGGCATCAGAAAGTGTAAATGATCTTGCTGGCAATGCAGGCCTCACTGAGCCATCGGATTTGATCAAAAATATCTGAATTTGTGTTCCGAAGATGAACGAAGGTCTTATGAGTTTGGAACGAAATGATGGTGAGTATTTAAAGAAAGAATTTTCATTTTTTGGGTGAACTAACCCTTTAAATTTGCGTGAAGTTAGTGTAACAGTGTATCAATACTTTACAACTTAAATAATCTTTTATTAAATGAGTATTGAGAATGTGGCTTTTTCCCCTCTACATAATAGTAATTAAAATTAATTAAATGTGGGGAAAAATGTGCTTGTCACAATGCAAAAAGTCTTAATGGTTCTAAAACAGGCTTTATTTATTTTTAAAGGATGAAATGTGATCCAAATATGTTCTTGACAGATTTGGTGCAATTCACCCATGTGTGTTCACAAATACAGAAAGCGGTAAAGCTGTTAAAATCATAATTTGTAGTGTGGGTCTAGACATTAAATTAATGTCAATTAAGGGATGATGAGAAATATACTCTATAATGACATGCAAGCATCATTAATTAACAGATTAGAATCGGATCCCCATATGAAGATATATATATAGAGATGGATATTGTTCTGTCAAGTGTGCTTTTCGGGTCATATAAGCCATCTTCACGAAGTCATGAGGCACTGAACAGCGTGTTTAAAAGTCACCATAACACCCTCTGTCACACGAAATGTTAGCATTTCACAGAGCTGGATAGTTAAAGAGGAAGTAAAGGGCAAAGATATGTCACTTTCAATCTGAATATGAGGCATCACACTGAGTTTCTTCTTTTTTCACTTGCAGTGTTTTCCATCGCCTTTCCGCCACAAACGGCAAAATGCCAAAGGCCGCTGAGGGAGAGCATTTGGCTTCTCGAGCTTCAGCCGCCCAACCCCTCCGCTCTCCTCGCCTTTTTTATTTATCTGTTCCGCCTTGGTTGTTTAGACCCAATTAAGAGGCTAATTGTGGAGATCAGGGAGGATTGCATTGTTGTAAAAGTACAGAGCGCATGGCTAATTGCCGCAGCAGCTGCCAGTGTTTATGAAAAGCCGGGCGGTTGTGCGGTTCTCTCGGAGGAGAGCGAGCTCTCATCCTCCTTCTGATGTGGTGGAGAGAGCCAGGTGAGCGGAGAGCAGTCGCCAGGGTGTGCATTCCGGGGCGGAACAGAATGGAAGCTGCAGAAATAATTACCACCACCGAGGGCTTCTCTTTCTCTTATCTTGGGCTCTCGCTCCCCTAGGCAAGCAAAACCTTGAGGATGACACCGAGCATGTGGTGGGACTCGGCGATATGGAAGGAATCCAGGATACAGATCCTCTGCCAGCTTTTATCTAAATGATCTCACACTTGTCTGTGCCAGGTGTTTTGGGTGGGAGTATGTGAAATAAGGCACGCATTTTTGAGTCACCACTGAGGCATGTTGTCAAGCGATGCTACTGGCTCCCATAGCAGATGGGTTTTTTTTCACAAAGTAAACTTTAGGATCATTCTGCATGGTTGCAGCTTGTTTTGGAGGGAGCTTGAATACCATCATGCCTCTTCTCAAAAGCAGAACTTGATATAATGACCTGACACCTCATGAGCCAAGTTCACTCTTTTGACACTGTCATTCTTTTAGCGTTACAAAATGCCTTTTAGGTTACACTTTATTTTAAGGTGTCCTTGTTACAGTGTAATTATACATTTAAGTACTGGGTAATATGAATTAACAACATGTACTTACTATAGGGTTAGGATAAGGAATAGGGTTGGTTTAGGTTAGTTACATGTATTAATGCATAATTTACTGTTAGCAGTACAGTAAGTACATGTAACATATGTAGCAGTGACACTGCTTAAAAAAGTGTTACCGCATTTTACATTGCACCATTGTACGAAAAATTATTTGTGTGACTTTACAACATTCTTTTGTCATTACAGCATTCTTGTAGAATTATGACAATCATCTGACACTGCATCATTATTATTGCATTGCAAGATTCTTTTGAAGTTAGAATATTTGTTTGGAATTATGATTTTTTTTTTTTTTTTTACTTTTGCAATATGCTTTTGGCATTACAACAATTAAATTCTTCAGCATGGCAACATAAATTTAGCATTATTAATGTGACATTATTAATATGACAATTTTGACATTATATCATTCTTCTGGCTTTATGACATTTTTCTGGCATTAAGAAAATTATATGGCATTACAGCATTTTTTTTTTAACTTGAACATTATTTTGAAATTGTGACTCTAGATACTTTTAATATTGCAACATGCTTTTGATATTAAAGCGTTATTTAAAGTCCCATAATTTAATTTTTTTAGCTTTTAGTATGAATATGTTAGCCTTTAGGTTATGAATAAGCTGGAGTGTTCCAAAACAATGACAAAATTTGCATTTAGGAGATATAAGCATTCAAAACTTACAGTCTCTAACTTCTGCTAAAATGGATCACAGATTTTCATGACATCACTTCAGACTTCAGCTTCTCATCAAATCTTCTGTCCAATCAAATGCTCTGTAGTTATCTAAAGCATCCCTCCCCTACATTATAAGCAGATGCTGAAGCTGCGGTTGAAATTGGTCATTTTTTCACACATTTACTAGTTTCATGGTGAATGGCACATTGTGTACTATGTAGGGGATAGGGAACGATTAAGACAGTGTAAATATGCTTTCCACTGGGGCAAATAAAGTCTGGTTTCACGTTAATGTCACGCAAACCGCAGCGCACGCACAAAGTCTGCTCTGGTCCAGAGACACAACAGCACAGAGCGGATCATATGCGCAAGTCGGCACAGACCACAAAACGTACTGGACCCATTCGAATTCTGCACAGAATGCTGTATTTTAAAGTGATATGGAGGAGATTATGAGGAGAAACAGTTAGAGATTAGAAGGAAACTGAGGCTTTACCAAGCTCAACGGCTCTGCCTGAGCTGTGATATAAACAATAGGCTATTAGCTATTTTAAAAAAAGGGGAAGGGCTGTTTGGTATGTCCCGCCCTGTCTTCCTGTTTCAGTCGAAATTACGTCAACACATTGAAGAATGCTGCGCATTCCAAGACACTCAGTGGGCCTTTAAAGATTGCCTTTCTTTTAGCAATATTTTTGGTATTACATCATTCTTTTGACATTTTGAAATTCTTTTGACATTACAATATTTTTGTCTATTTTAGCATTACAATTTCTTTGGCATTGCAACATTCCTGGCATTATGGCAACATTTTGATGATTCATTCCTTTTTGATATTACATAATTCGTTTGACATTTCAGCATTCTTTTTGACATGGCCTCAGTAGAAAATCATTAAGGTTAGAAATGGGTGATGCAAATAGACAAAGAGAACTGTGGGTAATTACAGAGTCATGGAGGTCCTCTATGTGCAACATTTTAGTGCTCCTAATTAGAGAGCAGGAAGATCATCTTCTCTAGTCAGACGAGAATCTCTGGCGTGGATCTCAGTCGTGCTTCCAGCTCTCTTCTCCTCCGTCCTCCTCTCAGAGCACTTCCACCCTCTCCCCTCCAAGGGAGGCCCAACCTGCCCGGCTGCCCCATCGCTCCTGCTCTCTCATTAATCTGTCCACAGGAACGTCCGGCTGCGCGGCAGCTTGACTGCTCATTTATTCTGTTTAGAATAGCGATGCCGGTGATAAATGTCCCGCAGAGCGCACATGTGCTAAAATATTCATAAATTGGAACTCTTAATTTGTGAAGGTGGAAAACCAATAAATTTCAGGAGTGGTGACAAGTCATGTTATATTTATATGAATATGCGGGCCATGGGTGAGACATTGAGATGAATACACCGTGTGCTTGCTATTAACCAATTATAATTTCCTCTTTGTGAAATTAGTATGTCGACTGATGTGTGAGGAGGCAATAATGTGTTTGATGCTTTGATGTGGTTTCCTACAGAAACAGACCCAAATTTGAGAATCGTTGTTGTTAATCGACAGGCCTATTAAAGGAAGAAAATCATAATGCCAAATCTGAAATCAAGCCCCTCTGATTAAAGCCAATGTGCACAGCTGTTTTATATCACTTCCATCTCCTTTTGTTCTTTTAATGCAAAAAGATCTTTATGCACACCCTATAGCATTATGAAACGTTATTATTTTTGAATAAATCCAGCCATTTTTCTCTGTCGAGCAAACAGATGGCAATGAAAGCAGCTCACTTTTAAAGTTACTTTTACTATTGCACACCCTCAAGACTACATTGTTCTGTTTTGCCAACAAAACTTTGTCACTATGTGTGGATTTCTTGCAGGTGAGCACAGGGTGGCAGCTGCTTCCTGCAGTGTTTTCCTGCTCAGGTCAGTCTCTCCTGGGGAAGCAATGACAGAAACTAGGCCAGATGGTGCAGGAGCGTGAGGCAGAGTGGGCTGCTCTCAACCTGACCAACTGCACTGCATTCAAGGTGAGTGGATCTCTTTAATATCTCAGTCTTTACTCATAGACAGCACTGTGGTTAAACAATTTGAATAAAACCAGTTATTTACATCATTTTTATGAGTGTGCTTACTCTTGGCTTCTTAGTTACTACTTATTCTGCTCAAGAAATTCTTCCAAAGCAGCATAGTTTTATTGTACGTCAGTAATTGCTTCATTTATTTCTATGTTTTATTTTATTTATAGAAACGTCTGCAACAAAATTGATACTTGAATGAACAGCAAACTTTGAGCAATAGACCTTAGTCGACATATAGAATTTTTACGTAAATGAAAACAAAGCTGTGAGGGGATAGAGTTACGGTCTTTCTAATGGCATGCACTGTACAAAGGACCTAGATCACACATCGTTTTCAAAACTGTTTTAGTCACCTAGCAACAACCACCTACTAACATCATAGCAATGCCAGAGCAACTGTCCCAGCAATTGCCCAGTAACATTCTAGCAACCACCTAGCAAGGACACAGAACAACAACCACCTACTAGCACAATAGCAATTCCCCAACAACTGCCTAGTAACTGTAACCACCTAGCAATGACCCAGAATAACAACCACCTACTAACACCATAGCAATGCCCCAGCAACTGCCTAGCACCACTTTAGCAACCACCTAGCAACAACCCAGAACAACAACCACCTACTAACACCATAACAATTCCCCTGCAACTGCCTAATAACACTCTAACAACCACCTACCAACAAACCAGAACAACAGCCACCTACCAACACCATAATAATGCCCCAGCAACTGCCTAGTAACACTCTAGCAACCACCTAGCAATGACACAGTATAACCACCTACTAACACCATAACAATGCCCCAGCAACTGCCTAGCACCACTTTAGCAACCACCTAGCAACAACCCAGAACAACAACCACCTACTAACACCATAACAATTCCCCTGCAACTGCCTAGTAACACTCTAGCAACCACCTAGCAATGACACAGAATAACCACCTACTAACACCATAACAATGCCCCTGCAACTGCCTAGTAACACTCTACACTCTAAAAACTGCTGGGTTAAATATGGACAAAACCAGGGATNATAGCAATGCCCCAGCAACTGCCTAGCACCACTTTAGCAACCACCTAGCAACAACCCAGAACAACAACCACCTACTAACACCATAACAATTCCCCTGCAACTGCCTAGTAACACTCTAACAACCACCTACCAACAAACCAGAACAACAGCCACCTACCAACACCGTAATAATGCCCCAGCAACTGCCTAGTAACACTCTAGCAACCACCTAGCAATGACACAGTATAACCACCTACTAACACCATAACAATGCCCCTGCAACTGCCTAGTAACACTCTAGCAACCACCTAGCAATGACCCAGAATAACAACCACCTACTAACACCATAGCAATGCCCCAGCAACTGCCTAGCACCACTTTAGCAACCACCTAGCAACAAACCAGAACAACAACCACCTACTAGCACCATAGCAATGCCCCAACAACTGCCTAGTAACTGCAACCACCTAGCAACAACCCAGAACAACAACCACCTACTAACACCATAACAATGCCCTTGCAACTGCCTAGTAACACTTTAACAACCACCTAGCAACAACCCAGAACAACAACCACCTACTAACACCATAACAATGCCCCTGCAACTGCCTAGTAACACTCTAGCAACCACCTAGCAATGACACAGAATAACCACCTACTAACACCATAACAATGCCCCAGCAACTGCCTAGTAACACTCTAACAACCACCTAGCAACAAACCAGAACAACAGCCACCTACCAACACCATAATAATGCCCCAGCAACTGCCTAGTAACACTAGCAATCACCTAGCAACAAACCAGAACAACAACCACCTATTAACACCATTGCAATGCCCCAGCAACTGCCTATTAACTCTCTAGCAACCACCTAACGATGACCTAGAACAAGCCCCTATTAACACCATAGCAATGCCTCTGCAACTGCATAGCAACACCTAAGCAACCATTTAGAACAGTTTAACAACCAACTTACAATGCCCCATGCAAACTCCTAGAATATCATAGTCCCCAATTAGTAATGTCTTAGCAATGACTCGTTTAAAACAGTTTTGGTATAGTGACCTGTTATATGAAGACTCTGTGATTAGCTAAGACTGAGATCTTGTTTTCTTTCCTTTTTCATGGGAATCGTCTTTATTTTGTAAGACAAATTCTATTAGTTCAAGCAAACAGCACAGCACAACTTATCTTGCATTTCTCTCTCCTCGTGTCATCTGTAACTTTCTTGTCTGTTCAGGCTTTGATCTAAAATTGGTCTCTGTAGAAGACTTGTGTACAGTAATTTTCATATGGGCTTTGAACATATTGAAAAGGCGCATAGCTGCCGTCGCTTTTATCCTCTGATTCCTTTTCCCTGGGAAACGACGAGCATATGGCAAACACCCTCACTGGATTCTCAGACAACGGGAGGGACCGTATTCCGATTCCTGCATCCTGTCATCGGCGAATCCCAGGGTGCTACCCGAACCCACCCTCCCTCGCATATGCACAAACACACCGTCTCCTCTAGACTTTGAAATGCGCTCTGCGTTTGTCTGACATCCTTAAACTGGAACACAATGCTTTAATCCTTCTATTTCCTTGTTTTTACCTGAATTTCCTTAACTCACCTGCTTTTGACTGTGCTTATTTTGTCAAGTTACAACAATTAAAACTAATCCTAACATTCTTAAACAACTGAAATGTAAGTCATTATTCTCTTCTGAAATCTCATTTGCATCCATGTTCAAATTCAAAAGTAACACTCTGAGGTGTTGCACCATGTTTTATATCATTGACAACTGCATGTACCTTTTTGGAGCTTGACAGATGAGGTCGGAAAATAAAAGGGCTTAAAATAAAATAGAAAAACGGGTTTAGAATGACGTGAATGTGTAAATAACGACAGATTGTTTCTTATTGAGTGAATTATTTCTTTTAACATTACTGATGTATTTAGTTAAGTTTGCTGGACCCCTGAATAGGAAAAAAAATGGGTGATCCTTTTTCATTCATTCTACATATATTGAAGCTTTGTTTGTTAATGCCAGGGGAATTAAGGCACGGTAATAATGATCAACATGTCCTTCAACTGATAAATGAGCACACTTAATTTGAAAGCCACTTGACGCCATTGTCACCTGCGAAGGAAAGAGAACACGTATAAAAGCCATTCGAGCCTCGTAAAATAACAGATTTGACAAACTCAGCGTTTGTTGGGAGGCGGTCAATGTAATTTATTATCTTAATTGGAAGATCTCCTTTTTTTCTCCTGTAATTAATGTCAAGAATGTCTCCTTAATATAGGGCAATCACAGTAATTGGCATAGCTTAAAGAAGGAGAAAGATCAAAGCTTAATTTGCTCAAGTGAGAACTCTGAATCGCTGGACTCTTTAAATTTAATTGGCCAACTTTTGTTTGTGTTTATTATTAGTGGTGTTTGCTAAGGCAAATATCACTATAGCATATTGTTCAGGGGCACATTTGTTGAAGAGTATACAGCATCTGCACTAATCAATTTAAAGAAGTCCCTATTTGAGAGGGATAGTTGTGCTATTAGCTTGCTAAACAGTTTGGAGTGATCAAATTTGCACCCTACACTGTAAAAAAATATTTTCATGATTTGTTGAAATTTTTTCTTTTCTCAAATCAACTTAGATAATTAATGTAGTTCAGCTAGCATAATATTTTGAGTTTCTGTTTAATAAACCAATCGCCTTTACTGTATTAACTCATATTTTTAATTTTAATGAACTCAAAATTTTAAACCAGGTAATTTACTTTTTTTAAGTTAAACCAACCATTCTTTTTTACAATGTAAATCGATNTATATATATATATATATATATATATATTATTATTTATTTTTTCCTAACAATATAAAAACATAGCACTTCATTAATTTACATAAAATACTTAAAGGGTTAGTTTACCCAAAAATGAAAATTCTGTCATTAAAGGTGCAGTATGTAAGAATTTTGTCCGCTAGAGGTCGCTAGAGGCCTATTCAAAACAAAGGCGTAGCTTGATGACGCCAAGTTTGAGAGCGGAATCTAAGGACATGTGGTCTCCACCTCAACGGACGGTGCAAAAGAATAGGGATAGGACTCGGGAAGAAATCATATTCATGGATGCAATTATTAACGTTACTGTAGTATGAAGCAGAGCAGGACGGAGTGCTGTGGGAGCTGAACGAGGCCGCTGGAGCGATTGCGCAACACACGCCTCACAAGCAGCGGAACTTTTATTATGACACAGTCGCCGGCACTGCTTCCGCTTTTCCGGTCATGAGTATGAGGTAACACAACTCTGTTTATCATATTAGATACATTTGAGAGTGTTGAAAATGATGTTATAACGTTACTCTGTGCGTTCACTCGGTGGCTGCTATGAGACACTTGTTTGAGAGACACTGCAGTGAACTAGATCGATTTTAGAATATCATATTAATAAATGCTAGATGGCTTGTGTTGATAAATGGCAATTCATTTTAAAACGTATTGTATGATGGAGAAAATTCTGTATTACTGTTACTAAAAATAAAGCTGCATCTGATTATGCTATGTTAGCTACTTGACAAAATAGTGTTTTTCTCTGAGGCATGGTAAAGCATGGTACTCGCAAAAAATACAGAAAATTAGATTTAAACAATAAGACTAAATGTGTTGAGCTATATAACAATAATTAGTTTTCTGTCTATAAATATCAAAACAGTTGTTCCCTTGTCTATTAAAACATGTAAATAATAAAGCGTCTTTGGTGTTTCCATGGTTTCTACAAAATAAAACCGTCTCGGAAACCGAGACGCAATTGACAGGCGACTCCTCACACGTCCCGAAGCCTTGGTTAAAATTGCAATTTTCTCACGATTTACAAAAAGTTGGAAACATTTGGGATATTGTAAGTACTCAAGTGAACAAAATATATAACACTGGGCTAGTGGTTTTTGGATATTTTACTGCAAAAATCTTACATATTGCACCTTTAATTATTCACCCTTATGTTATTCCACACCTGCCAAAGTCACGTGATTTCAGAAACGTTTCAAAATTTGACACTATGGCAGTTTGATACACACTCCGAATCACTGATTCGAAACAAAAGATTCGTAAAGCTTCGAAGCTTCATGAAGCAGTGTTTTGAAATCGCCCATCACTAGATATTGTTGAATAAAGTCGTTGTTTTGGTTTTTTGGCGCACAAAAAGTATTCTCGTCACTTCATAACATTAAGGTTAAACCACTGTAGACAAATGAACTGTTTTAAATATGTCTTTAGTATCTTTCTGGGCATTGAAAGTGTAAATGATCTTGCTGGCAATGGAGGCCTCACTGAGCCATCAGATTTTATCAAAAATATCTTAATTTGTGCTCCGAAGATGAACGAAGGTCTTACGGCTGTAGTAATTAATGAGTAAATCATTTTCATTTTTTTGGGTGAACTAACCCTTTAAGCTGAATTAATGTAAATAAATTGTTAATTAGAACAACGGTGTATGTTACTTATAAACTTAAATCAATCTAAAATTAGGAAAAAATAAATGAATAATGCAATAAAGTTTAGGCCTAGGAAAGGCCTTGGAGCATGTCCTGATTTTTCTGAGTTGCTGTCTGAAAGTTAAATCCAAACCCTATCCCTACCCCTAAACTTAACCCTACCCATAAAGTATCCCTAAAATCAGAGAAATATGATAGGTGAAAAACACTAATGTAGAAGCACCTAACCCTGGTTGTAAGCCTAAACTTGACATAAACTGTAAACTTGTCCCTCAAATCTGATGTTTTTTGGAATGTTGTTCCAGGATCACTTGGTAAAATCAGGTTCTGCGGTCTGCACAGGTAAGCACCACTCTCATAATCATCAGCAAATCTAGATTTACATGGCTGGCTTTTCCTCTAGGATTCACATAGGTATTACGTTAAGTGTCTTTATTCCATTTATAGCAATACGAACAGATCTAATTAAAACGAACATATCTAATCTAATTTTGAATTAAATTAGAGTGAAGATTGATATGCTGTCCACATGGACTGCATTTGTTTATTGACAGCTTTTTTCTGATGTTTTCTACAAGGTGAAACAATTACATCTTCTGTGTAAGCATCTCCAAGGATGTGTATCTCGTTTTTTCATCATAAAGATAATACATGTAGCGCTCAAGCTCAGAAACTTGCAATTACCATAGATTATCACCAACACAGCGGTTTGAAGTAATTATAACAGGTCCCACATCGTCCATATAATCACCTCTCAATTTGAGCCTGTTTAGAATAGTTTTCTGCAAACATGTATTAAATGGTGCCTGTAGCTCTCCCTTGGAGACATATCACCGAACGCTAAGCCAGACTTTTATTACAAATCGCCACGCTGTATGCTGTTCTCTTTTAGGATATCACTGTAGGGTTTCAAGCACAGTGGAGGGCAAGATGATGCCATCTCTTGTTAATGTATTATTGGCAATTAGCTGGAATTAGTTTTAGAGGATTCAATAGGAGACAGAGGGCAATAGGCTGCTGTAAGTAACCTCAATGAAAGTATGATCATGTTCAAGGAACTACTGTAAAACATGTTGTCTAGTAAAAGAAAATGTGTGTCTTACCATAGCATTCAATTCACACACAGTTCTAATCAGCTGTGATGAGCGACAGGACATTTTTGTTGGTCACTTGGTTTCGATTTCTGAGCTGTCTCGTTACCTCAGCCTCCTGTGAAATTGCATTGGTCCAAAATCATTGTTGCCCTATGCAAAATCGTAAAAGGGGGACTTCGCTGCTGGCAAAATGGGCTTTCAATAAAAGTTGGCTATATACAGTAGAAAGGCGAAAACATTTTTGAAATCTGTCAAGAGAAAACAAAGAAAAAAGGATGTTGTCCTCCCGTTTGCCAAATAAGAAAACTTCAACACCCATAATGCACTGGGCATGTTGCCATCCAAGGCCACTTCCACCAGTCTGCTATGGATACGCTTACCAGTGTCAAATACTGCCTTGCTTTAGTAGGAAATACTTCTTAGTAGAGCTGCACGATTAATCATTAAAAGATCGTGATCACGATTCAAACACCCACGCGATCTCAGTCCGAAATGACAACAATTCACCTGTCTATTAAATCTTTAAAGGGTTAGTTCACCCAAAAATGAAAATTCTTTCATCATTTACTCACCCTCATGTCGTTCCAAGCCCGTAAGACTTTCGTTCATCTTCGGAACACAAACTAAGGTCTTTTGAATGAAATCTGAGAGCTTTCTGTCCCTCCATAGACAGCTACGCAACTACCACTTTGACGCTTCAAAAAGTTCATAAAGAGATCGTAAAGCTAATTCATATGAATTGAGTGGTTTAGTCCGAATTTTCTGAAGACACTTTATGTGATGAACAGATTTTTTTTAGCCTATTGTCCTAACCAACCCCTAAACATACCTGTTGGCGACCACCCTCTTGAACTATTTAACCTAATTTGTTTCAGATTAGGAGAAACTATATTCTGGTTTTAAATTCAGTTTTATTGGAAAATAGGACTATTTTATGTGTATGTGCAAGACTTCAATTCATTAGCCATAGCGCAGCATGACACTCTATGTCTAATGTGTTAACCACTTAACAAAGTGCAGTAAATGGTCAAATGAGTGTGTTTATTAGTATGTTATTAAATTAAAATAATTTGAAAACAATTTAACAATTAGCTCTTATGTTAAAAATAAGATGGAAAGATAATAAAAAATTAATCATTTGCGTAGGTCTAGTCTTTGCCTCTGTTTGTTTGAAATTTGAATCAGGTCTCCTCTGTTGGATTGGAATATAGTATTGCCACATAAAAAAATANGACAACAATTCACCTGTCTATTAAATCTTTAAAGGGTTAGTTCACCCAAAAATGAAAATTCTTTCATCATTTACTCACCCTCATGTCGTTCCAAACCCGTAAGACTTTCGTTCATCTTCGGAACACAAACTAAGGTCTTTTGAATGAAATCTGAGAGCTTTCTGTCCCTCCATAGACAGCTACGCAACTACCACTTTGACGCTTCAAAAAGTTCATAAAGAGATCGTAAAGCTAATCCATATGAATTGAGTGGTTTAGTCCGAATTTTCTGAAGACACTTTATGTGATGAACAGATTGAATTTAGGCTTTTAGCCTATTGTCCTAACCAACCCCTAAACATACCTGTTGGTGACCACCCTCTTGAACTATTTAACCTAATTTGTTTCAGATTAGGAGAAACTATATTCTGGTTTTAAATTCAGTTTTATTGGAAAATAGGACTATTTTCTGTGTATGTGCAAGACTTCAACTCATTAGCCATAGCGCAGCATGACACTTCACGTCTAATGTGTTAACCACTTAACAAAGTGCAGTAAATGGTAAAATTAGAGTGTTTATTAGTATGTTATTAAATTAAAATAATTTAAAAACAATTAAACAATTAGCTCTTATGTTAAAAATAAGATGGAAAGATAATAAAAAATGAATCATTTGCGTAGGTCTAGTCTTTGCCTCTGTTTGTTTGAAATTTGAATCAGGTCTCCTCTGTTGGATTGGAATATAGTATTGCCACATAAAAAAATTAAAGCAGACAAAAGTGTCCTGTCACCAGTGTTATTCTCGCCAAACAAAGTACTGATGAAAATGTTTATTTGTTATTTCGTCAACAGTAACAAGATGGCCGAAAATGTAATGTTTTTTTTTTATTAAAACGTAGGCCTACTGTTGACAAAATATGATGAGATAAAATACATTAACAATGATTAAAGGTGCTAAATAGGATGTTTTCTTTTATACATTTTTGCAATATTACTTGAAACTGTCTTTACTAACTGATAAAAGACTATTTATTAGGTGCACTGAAAGGAATATTATTAATATACATAATCTATGCACGAGGTAGGGCCTTAAAAACATCAGCCAATCGTTTACACGATCATCGCGTAAACGATTGGCCCTCTGGCTTGTCAATCACTGCCATGACGTTCCTTGTGAGAGACGCGCGGCTGCGCGCTCCAGTAACTTTCCACACTCCACAGGCGCCGCATGCAATTTTTTTTTGTCAGGAGACAGGAGTAACAACTGCAGATTATGAGTTACCTGCGGTGAGTCCGACATAATGAATCCACTTAACGATTGTAAGGCCGATTATGAATGTAAATTGTACTTATGACTGATCGCGCTCAAACGCGTCCAGTCAGAGCCAGTTGCGTTCAGTCTGCGATTACAGTCGGTGTTCAAATTCCTTGTGAAAGTATATAAATCTGCTTCAGGAGCAGGAAACAATCGCTGTATTTTGAGCATAGTCTTAGAATGTTTTAGCTAGTCGTTAAATGTGTGCCCGGCTTAATAACACAGCGAATGCCGGTGGTAAACACTCGTGTTCCAATACTCGTGCATGAGTTTTGGGAGGCGTTCCCTAGAAATTAGCTGTGAAGGAGGGGGGCTGTTCTTACGCATGCGCTCATTTCAAAAACTCAGTAACAGTCTTTGGATTCTCAGTCGACGAAAAAATCCTAAAGGTATTTTACCTTTAATGTAAAATAAAACTTGACTTCAAAATACTGTCATCCAAGATGTTTATGTCTTTCTTTCTTCAGTCAAAAAGAAATTAAGGTTTTTGAGGAAAACATTCCAGGATTTTTCTCCATACAGTGGACTTCACTGGGGTTCAACGGGTTGAAGATCCAAATTGCAGTTTCAGTGCAGCTTCAAAGGGCTCTACATGATCCCAGATGAGGAATAAGGGTCTTATCCTGAAAAACTGCAATTTTCTAAAAACAATAAATATTTATATACTTTTTAACCACAAATGCTCGTGATGCACTGCTCTGCGATCTGCCACGCATTACTTAATCACGTTGGAAAGGTCATGTGTAAGCACCGATCCAGTGTCTACAAAGCAAATGATTAAGCCAAATGCCCTTTACAAAAAAAAAAATGGTAAAACAACAATATCGATCGATTTTGAAGTTGGAGGAGAAAATGAGATGGAGTTTTTCGCTCTACTGCGGTACTTCCACCTATGTCACACGTGACCTTTCCAACGTGATTACGTAACGCGTGACATATTGCAGAGTAGTGCAACATGTGCATGTGTGGTTAAAAAGTATATACATTTGAATTTTTTTAGAAAATGACTGATCGTTTCGCTAGATAAGACTCTTATTCCTCATCTGGGATCGTGTAGAGCCCTTTGAAGCTGCACTGAAACTGCAATTTGGACCTTCAACCCATTGAACCCCACTGAAGAGAGAAAAATCCTGGAATGTTTTCCTCAAAAACCTTTATTTTTTTTCAACTGAAGAAAGAAAGAAATTAACATCTTGGATGACATGGGGGTGAGTAAATTATCAGTAAATTTGAGTTCTGAAGTGAACTAATCCTTAAAGAATATTTTTGTCAAAAAACAATGTGACTAAAACAAAACATCTGTTAAAATAAACACTTCCTGTCATTGTAATCATGGCTGGATAGGACAAAAACTCAGATTGACAGAGAAGAGAGAGATTTATTCAGTTGTCACTTTACTGTGTCATGTCTGGTTAGGGCATGGTGCAACTCTATATTAAACATCAAATATATTCTGACTCCCTGTGATTGTGCAACATTTTCCCTTTCAGTGTGAACAGACACTTTCCGTTTTGATGGAAACTTGTCACGGCCACATCATGGATGATGATGATGGAGAGGGCCAGTGCTAGTTTTTTGGTTGATTCCATAATTCCGCACTTGCTGTTGTCTTTCCTCCACCCACTCGGAGCAGCTGTTGAGTTATTTATATCAGAAGCTGCCTCAAATAGGCTGGTAATTAGAGGCAGGAGCCCTGTTGAACACACACTCCAGTAGCAGGCGGGCTTTGAGAGGGACATGGCCCACAATGCACCTCTCTCCCTCCCGCCCACCATCTCTCTCAGGGCCAGGAACAAGTGGGAGATAAACCAGAACTTGACTTCACTGAATAATTGAAGCCGTTTTTACAAGGGCAACAGCCCGCTATCTGACCTCATAAAGCGAGTACAAGAGACTATCAGAGCCTTGCAGGAAGTGAGGGAGAGGGATTCAACTCAGCACAAATAACACAATGTTTGCATTTGGTAGACAAGGAACACAATGATGATTGCTTGTGTTGCTTAATGTTATTCTTGGGGGTCATAGTTCTTTTATAACATTATTCTTGGAATGATTATATAGAATTTATATTATCTGAAAGCATATGACTTGCAGTGTTGTCTGTATGTAAGTTATGAAGAACCTTAAACCATTTTAGAGGCAGAGAACATGGGAGATGTTTTCACACAAAGCTCAGTATCTCTAGCATTTTGAGTGAAAAGTAGTTTAATGCTTTCATTCTCTTAAAAAAAAATAAATAGCTGAGGCTGTTTCTGTTTAGGTAATGTTACAGAATAAAACCACACTGAGGACTATATATAATGACTAATGAATAATGACTAAACAAGGTAAATATACACTACCGTTCAAAAGTTTGGGATCACTAAGATTTTTTTATGTTTTTAAAAGAAGTTTTGTCTGCTCACCAAGGCTGCATTTATTTAATTAAAAATACAGTAAAAACTTTAATATTGTGAAATATTATTACAATTTAAAATAACTGTTTTCAATTTGAATATATTTTACAAAGTAATTTATTCTTGTGTTGGCAAAGCTGAATGTCACATGATCCTTCAGAAATCATTCTAATATGCTGATTTAGTGCTCAAGAAACATTTAATGTTTACAATTGTACAAAATATTTGTGTACAATATTTTTTTTCAGGATTCTTTGATGAATAGAAAGTTCAAAAGAACAGTGTTTATTTGAAACATAATCTTTTGTAACATTATAAATGTCTTTACTGTCACTTTTGATCGATTTAATGCATCCTTGCTGAATAAAAGTATTCATTTCTTTAATTTCTTTTAAAAAAAAAAAAAAAAAATTCTTACTGACCCCAAACTTTGGAACGGTAGTTTATAATGTTACAAAAGCTTTGTATTTCAGATAAATGCTGTTCTTTTGAACTTTCTATTCATCAAGGAATCCTGAAAAAAAAAGTTCACAACTGTTTTCAACATTGATAATAATCATAAATGTTTCTTGAGCAGCAAATCAGCATATTTAAATGATTTCTGAAGGATCATGTGACACTGAAGACTGGAGTAACGATGCTGAAAATTCAGCTTTGCATCACAGGAATAAATTACTTAAAACAGTTATTTTAAATTGTAATAATATTTCACAATATTACTGTTTTTACTGTATTTTTAATTAAATAAATGTAGCCTTGGTGAGCAGATGAAACTTCTTTTAAAAACATTAAAAATCTTACAGATCCCAAACTTTAGAACGGTAGTGTAAGTTTCGGCCATGCTGTTACATTTTATGTCACATTTGGGCAACCTACCATGTGTTTTATACACTGAAAAGAGTGAAATGACCATGTCATTTTTTAAAGTGCATTTTTACAGTAGTCTAGTTGAAAATAAACATTAGGATCTTTTAAAGTTGTTATTATTTACAGTAAGTAAACTAATTAAACATTAGCAAAATGCTTTTAGTTTTATCTTAAGTGAAACTTCTTTCATATTATAGTTTAGCTTTTGTTTATGGTGAAATTAAGTTGTTAAACTTAAATAGTAGCATTTTGGCTTATATCTAAATAAATATATTGATTAAGTATGGTCAAATAATCTTTTTACTTTGTGTGAATGTGTTTGTCTTTTGTAAAAGAAATCATTTTTGAGAAAAAAATTATTTGGCTGTAACAAATTAAAATGACTAATGTCTATTGTGACAACTCACTAGGGCTGCTCGATTATGGCAAAAATCATAATCACGATTATTTTAGTCAATATTGAAAACACGATTATTGGTGGGTGATATGATCAAAGTCTTATTTCATGATATTTGTAATTTCACAATTATCAATAATTCAGTAAAAACTAATATATGGTTAACAAATGTAAGTAAAAGGTCCTCAAAACAGTTACAGAAGATAAGTAAACAGTCAGCAATACAATAAGAACAAAGAAACAAATTACAAACAAAGCCGACAAATAAATACAAAAATACAAATGAAGTAAGGCAGCACTAACTGTAAATAGCAATTAGATGCTATTTACACCAAGTGAAAATAGCAGCATTTTCTTAACGATATGCTATTTACACTAGGTGAAAATAGCGATAGATTCTATGTACACCATGTAAAAATATCAGTTCTTTGCAATAAGAGTAAATAGTAATTAGATGCTATCTATACTTTATATTGGCAGATACTATTTGCACCTCAGTATTTTTGTACATTAACAGGCTGCAATAATATCATAGAGTGTAAATGATTATATTTATTACGATTATTAAATGGATGCTGCCTTATTGGGAGAATAAAAACCCTCCATACACCTTCCCCTAACCCTACCCAATAAACACTTAATATTATTAAACACTCGTTCGCAGTTCATTTCCACCTTTAGAAAATGTTTTTCATTTTTGCTAAAAAAAAAAATGCCTTTCTGATGTGATATATGATGGGAAAATGGAGAGTTGCTACTGTTGCACCACTGAAGACGCTGAATTTTGAGTGGTCCAACCAGACATTGGTGGGCGGAGCTAGTGTAAATAGCATTTACTAACAAGGGAACATAGTTTAAATAGACACTCTGATCTAGTAAACAGTGATTTAAGTTTTTTCAGGAAGATAATATAGTAAAAAAGTAATAAAGTAAATCAAATGTAAAATAACACTGCTGTATACATTAAATATAATCCTTATTACAACTACAAAAGGTATTCATTCAGGAGCAGTGAGTGATTTTATCTTAGTTTTTTGTTGTTTAATCAGCATTAATGACAGACTGCATCAGGTTTATTAGGCTGCTGTCACTTTAAGAGCTGCACGGATCAAATATACTGTTACACATGTGCTTTCTTTCTCAACTGTTTACCGTTCACTTATGACATAACCGACTGTGTTTACGAGGATGCTCGTGCATTTTGGCATTTTTGTGTGGGGCGTTTTTCAGCATTTTTGTGCGCGAGCACGCACAGAAAGCTGCCTAGGGAACAGTATCTCTTTTGCAGCTTAATGCGCTATTAACAACACTGTTTAATATCATTGAAGGAACCAAAAGTGCACTGCTGTGAAGTGAAGGATGGTGCGTTGGATGGAATGCAGCAGCGGCACAATAATCATTTCAAATCGATTATCTTGTTTTCATAATCGTTGCAAGCCAAAATCGAAAATCAATTACGATTAATCGCACAGCCCTATCCTACAGTGCCCTGGTTTCCACTAAATTCAGCATTACTATACCATGGTTCAGTAAGTTAGCTAAATTATTTATTTTGAATAAAACAACAATACTAAATAGGAGACACACAAAATTGACTTCTGTAAAACAGTTTCAGTTGCATTTTCCCTCCTCCTCGAAACGATGGAGGAGAGAGGCGGAAAACTGCTCCCATTGTGGGACTCTGGCTCCCAGGTGAGCCCTGATGCTTCATGCTAATTTCTAACTTTCAAAGCTTGTAAACTTTATCTAATTATACACTAAAACACACTACTGCGCCCAGGTTTTGGCAGGTTGCGGCTTTAATTTATGAAAAACAAATCTGAAATATGCAGATGTCTTTTGTTTGAAGCAGATGTTTAATTCTGTTTGCCAGAATTCAATCAGCGGTCTCGTGGGGGTCCTGCATGCCATACATGTCCAAAGGGCTGTTTGAAGTCTGACGGGGACACGGTGACACGACTTAGTCACTGAGGTTCACCCCGGCTCGCAGTCGCAGCCTGCAGCGGCATTTCGGGTTGCTTTGACATTGCTTTCAAGGAACTGTTAGGAAAGAGCAGGCTGATCCAATAACAAGGGGATATTTTATCCAGCTAGCTTATTTGTACCAGAGTAAAATGGTGAAGCGAATGTAGTCAGTGAGGATTCAGATGTAATTCAGATGACCCCTTTTGTCTTCGTGTCATTTTCAGAGACAATCTTGTTCTGAGCCTGTCGTAGCATCACAGATAGTTTCCATCTTCATATGTGCAGCAAAACTGATAGCAGAGAAATGAGGAGGCAGACGGAAGAAGGATTTATTCCCAATGTACAACTTTTTGTGTCTCTGCCACGATGTGTTTACATCAGATGTGTTCCGACAAACACTGTCAGCTGCATTCATTTTTAATTAATGGGGCTCATTAAATGATGGGTTCGAAAAACGCAGCAATTATCATTTATCTTGATATATTATTTACAAGGTCTCATTCTCTTGGCTGGGGAGGTAAATGTGTGGCAGGGGAATTCTGGGAGGTTACAGGAGGTTGGAGAACAGGCCGTTGGGATTTTGAAGCACCTGGCATCAGAGAGAAAAAAAGGGCAGCGTTTGACTTCTAAGCGGAATACCAAGGACCATTGTTCAGAAGCGTGTTTCGCTCCTTAATGAAGCTACATGAGGATATTAATGAGCAGTCTCTTCTAAACCCAGAACTCATCAATTATTTACCCTTTCTTTACTCTCATCAGTTTGTTTTATTCGTCTGTTTCTTCCATTTGGCTTCGCCATTCATCTCTTCGTCGCGTTTCGTCTCTTCAACAGATGGGTGCCGGGCTGAATTTACATCTAGCTTTGGTTGTTCTTTCATCTTGAGCCTTTGAGTGATACCTAGCCTATTGTCAGCGGGATGGCGGAAAAACAAAAGCTGGAAACGCAATATGACAGATTCACACTTTTATTGGATGTTCATTGGAAGAGCAGAGCTGGGAATGCAGAGAGTTATAATGTTGAAGCTTCGCTTTTATGTCGAATGGTAAAATACTGAGATGAGGATAAAAACCACTTCTCAACATCTCAAAATTTTGTCATTATTTTTCACCCCCATGTTGTTCCAAACCTGTATTAGTTTCTTTTTAGAGTAAAATATGTTTAATCCCACAAGAATGTTTTACTATATGCACATAACATTTACACATGGATTAAAATGTGAAACGTCTAATATGGATGTGTCGACAACATCTAAAAGTGTTTTTGTATGTATGTTATGTTATGTATGTTTATTATATTTATATAAGGTACATTTAACAATTCTGTAGATATTTTCGAGTCCCTAACCCTTACACTCTTTAAGTGTAAAGGTTTTTTATTGCATCAATGGAACCCTTTTAAGAACTGATCACTGAAAGCTTCTTTGGGGAACCCAAACTGGTTCTTTTAAGGCATCCCTTTTGGAACCTTTATTTTTAAGTGTACCCTAAACCTATCCTTTTCTCAACAATGTAAAACATTTAATAGGCAGATTAATTTACAGTGAATACTTTTAGTCACAATATAGTATTCATACATATTTCATACATAATGTAAAATCATATACGTAAATACATTAAAGCTGCAGTCCGTAAGTTTTGCCTCTTTATCACCATCTCTGTTTGAAACCTGCAACTGCAGCTATATGCAGAATTATCATCTTTACGTGGGTTGTGCAGCGGCACGGCTCCTCAGCACGGATGAATCTAATGTTTTGAGGAGAATGTGTGGCTGTCAGTCACCGCACCGGTGGATACTCTACTTTGTAATCACAGATTGTAATCTTGGAAGTTTGACCAAAATAAGAATTTTCACTGGGAAATGTAATCCGAACAAGTAACATGTCTGCCACATTTGTTCTGACCAACTGAGGAAAAAAAGCATTACAATAAATCGTGCTACAAATGATTAAATCTAATGATAGCTTAGCTCATAAAACTGATCTCAAATTGTTAATGTCAACAACATCAGCATTGTGTATACATGTATTTAGTGTGTATTAGTGTTACCTGTAGATTTCAATTTCTGTACAGTCTAATCTCTAATGTTAATTTGTCATATAATACAATCTGCCATCAAAATGATATGTTTAATTATTCCAGCTGCTGTGAGAAAAGGCTATAAATGATCCGCCACGTGACGCATCCTCACATGCCATATAGCCTACTAGCTGGAACTCCTTCTTTATGTAAACAGATATGCTCAAATTTCCCACGGAAACCCACCAGTACCACTCGGATTAGAACACATTATTACAAGCTAATCGTTGTGAATCGGGCTAAGGTAAGGAAATAGTTTTAAACACTGGCTGGTTATATACTTGCTCAAAAATTGATTTTGGATCATTTTTAACCAAAAAAAAAAGTTACAGACTACAGCTTTAAGTAAATTTGATTATTCTTCTCCGAACCATAAAGCACTCATAAACAACTGTACACCTCTAAAGTAAAATTCTAACATTTTAGATGCAGTCAATAGATTAATTATGCATGTTTCAGTATCTATGCAAATATTTTGTTTATTTTCCTTTCTGCTGTAACTCTAAAATTTAATTTGCAGTCGTGTAATTTTAAGTTGCATGTTGTGATTGGTCATGTGACGCATGTGAACCAATGGCATTTGGTTTCAAAGATGTCATCCATTTTGTATTTGAGCATAATCACAAATGACTGGAGGATTATCAGTAGATAAAAAGTTTCAAACACTCGCCCAGTCTTCTATTGTTAGGAAAAATATATCGCAATTCTGTTTGGCACTGCTAATGCCGCACTTATGCATAAAAAGGAGAAAGGATATCAACTTGCCGCTTGAAGATCTATCTAGCATTTACGTCTTGCAAATGAGGTGATCTATATTTTGCAAAAACAGTCAATCTTGATCTGTTTTCTTTAAGGTTTTCTTGTGTTTATTGTTCACAAACTTTTTTGTGGACTCATATATGTGACCCTTGATGTCAGCCTCATTATATAACAGCTGCACATCAGTCATAACACTGTCATTGCCATGGCATCGCAATTAACTCCCTCAATATTGTCTTCTCTCGCCCCCGGACTTCGGCTATAAGTAGATTTTGTCCCTGTCCCTGCTTTCCTTCACCGTGTCTTGGCTTGGAACTTTTCCCCTTTTGTGGATTCATGACAGATGCCTAATTGAATGATGAATGTTCCTTTATTACGCCGTAATTGAAGTGCCACATCTGTGATTGGTTGTGGGGGCTGCGACCCGCCTCTGATTGGTCGGGGTTCCATGTGGCTGGCAGCTACGGCCCACTATCCATCTGTCTGCACATCCTCAGACCTTATTCTCACCTCACAGATCCATCGAGAGGGTGGGGGCTACTCAGCGAATCATAATAAATTATGCAAACGAGGCCTTCAGCTGACAATACGAACTCAGAGGTATTGTTCGGGGCCTGCTCGTCTCATCTTGACCCAGGCCTGTCTGATGCGGCCCTGTCCTGTTCTCCTACTCTTCTTCTCCTCGTCTGCCTGACCTGACAAGCCTGCGATGAAGATTAATGACCCCACCCTGACTGACAGCGGCGGGAATTGAAGGGCAAAGGAGGTCGTTTATCATCCGGTGACAGGTGCCATTCAGTC
The DNA here is from genome assembly GCA_003731715.1 of Anabarilius grahami. Lineage (NCBI taxonomy): Eukaryota > Metazoa > Chordata > Actinopteri > Cypriniformes > Xenocyprididae > Anabarilius > Anabarilius grahami. Next base: position 492,622 of record RJVU01080244.1, on the reverse strand, counting down.
CCGCAGCCGGCCTGGCTACCGACCACATGCCTTTTCTTTTTTGTTTTGTTTTGTTTCTCTTCTCCACCCCCCACAACCCGCTCTCCTTCTTCAATGCGAGCTAAAGCCAATGCCTTAATAACTAACCCATTTTTAAAACTCATTCTTTGGAGCGAGCCTGACATGAAAATAAGAAAATCAATCCTGCACGTGTGCCGGGCCGCTACTTGCTGACTCTGAGGCACTCAGCTTTAATTTGGATCGGGAAGCTAAGGGCCAGCGCAGGAAGACATTTACAAAGCATCATCCATTATAATTTACCAATAACGCCAACTTTGGGGATCATTACTGCCCGAACATTAATGATTAATTCTTTCATCTGCAGAGTTGTTCCCTCTGGGCTCCACTCTTTGCAAGTGAGGAATGCTTCTTGGAAATGCACCTCATACATATCGGCTTTGTTTAAGCTGCCTCTCCTTGTTCAAGATGTCTTACTAACAAAACTCTAAAAGATGTTGCACCTGTTTTGATACTGGAATTGATCGGTTTGGACCAGTGGTTCACAACTGGTTTTGCTTCAGGACCCAGATTATACATTGGACATAAAGGCCCTGTTTACACCTGGTATTAAGATGCGTTTTGGTCAATCTTATCATAAGTAGACGAGGCAGACACATACCTTTTTACACCTGTTTTTTTAATCCGTCTCTTTTGTCCACTTTCAACCACTTCTGTCCTAATTACTTTGAGGGGAAGGTCTATGGAAGGGTAAAATTTAAGACAAAATAAGCCCGCTCAATTTAAAAATGAATGCTACCGGAGACAACGGAAAAACCCGAAGAGCATCGGTTTTCGTTTCTGCTCTGACAGCCGCAAGACTGAAATCAGGAATGGTGAGAGAACATTGTGCTTGGTACATTTTTTGTTTTCAAACCAAACTTGGGTATTTACCTGACAAAGTTTAAATCCCTTCTGGCTAGCGCGCTTTCCAAAATGTTTACGTGTTAAGTCAGTAGGTGGAAAGTAGGCAGCATTTTGCTCTGTTCGAACACATTCAACCACATGAGCGTTTGCACTATGCATTTTTGACTACCTCTGGAAGTGGTCGAAAGTGGACAAGCTCAGAACGTTTTACAACCCATTTACACCTGTATTTAGCATCATCCACTTGTGATGTGATCGACCAAAACTCATCTTAATACTAGGGCTAAAGTGGTGAGGCGACCCATCAAAATATAGAAATAGTTCATTGTACAAAAAAGTATTAGAATTAGAGTCAGTGATGAATAAGAGTGTGCACGATAAACAAAAAAAACAACAAAACAATATTTTTCTAAAAATCTTAAAACACGTGCCAAGTTTTTTTAAATTAAGTTGTTGAATGTTGGTTTCATATATTTTTGAAAATCATTATACCATTTTCAGCAAAAGTTTAAATTTAATGATTAAATTTAATGATCATGTGTAGCAACCATGTATGTAATAACCAACACTCTTTCATTGGCAGTTTATAATGATTTTAGGTTTTTGGTGAAAGTGGTGGCTAATTCGTATCAAATCATTTGATCTCATTCGTACTCTTTCATATGATCTGCTCTCACCTCACTGACAGTTTAGGGGTGGGCCTTCATACTTACTTTTTTTTTTTTTAAGTATGTTTCCATATAAATCACACATGCGAATTCATATGAAATCACCACCTTGTAAAATACAGTATGTTTTCTTTTGAGTTTGGGTTGGTAATAACATATTTTCCTTGAAAACATCAGTTTACACATGTTATAAAATGTTTTTTTTTTTCTCCTACAAATCATGAGTTCCAGTGATCAAAAATGAGTTCATGTTATATCTTTAAGTTATGTGAAATTTTTCTAGACTTAGTGACCTTGACATTCATGAGGGACTGCAAGGGTTCTCTCTGATATCATTGTTTGTTTCATGTTTTTTTTTTTTATCACATTTTATTACAGTCAATGTGATTGTAGTAACATTTGTGTCTCAGACTACATTGGCAAATAAGTTTTTATCTGTAACTATTTCTGTGTAGATTTTCAATTTTAGTCCTTACACAGGCAATACTAGTACTCTGATTTTACTCTGATTTTATTTTGGACATGTATTTTTCTCTGGTATCATTCAGACATCATCTATATTTCTCTGCGGGAGTCTTCTCCTGTAGCTTTATCTTCAATATTCTGTCGCAGGCTAATCAATCTCTGCCACATTAGCGCTGAGCTGAATTAATGAAGTCACTGCTGCATTCTATCATTTAGCTCCAACCAATAAAGCAAAGAGAGTGTGTCTTTACCTGTCCCACAATGCTCCGGCAATTCTGAATTATTTTATGCACAAGGTTTATTAGTTAATGGAGCTTAATAATTCATGAACGATTAATGGAATCTTACCCGGTAATTAGCATTGTGTTTGAGAAATATGGGTATGTATCTTCATTAAGTATCACAGATAGTCTTTTCATCTTAATTATGGCCTCTCGTTGTCATTTTTCACTTTCTTATTATTCGTTTTTTGTTTCTAGATACACAAATGGCTAGCACTGAGAAATGTGCTCATTACAGATAGCTCAGAATCCGAAGCGAAATGCTATTTGAAGGTGTAAAGAATGACTATGGAGAACGCTCTGAAATGGGCTCTAGCTGCATGCTTGCAGAAGCACTTAACATGATTAAGAATCAAGCCGCAATTCGTATTTTTGGCCTAATATAAATAAATTGTATAATGAAGCCATAAAAGTGCCTCCATTATTTCAGCAGGGGCACGGGATTAATTATCAGCGAAAGCTCCATTGATTGAAGGATCCTGCCGAGGTATTTAGTGTAAACCTCCAGACTACATTAAAGAGTCTGCGGTCGTCATTGAGAAATGTGATCCTTTGCTTCCGGCAGGTATTTAAGTGAAAAGGAGGTTAAAGTTGGGATTGACTTGGCAAATGTTCAGTTTTGCTCTATTAAGTCTAATACTCAAAGCCACATGGAGTTGTATGTTTGCGGAGGATTAATTCATTTCTACACAGCAACTCGCAGTTACCAGTAGTTTCCCCTTACCAAAAAAGTACTGTGGCATACCGTAGTACAGTGATGGTATCAGATGCTATGGAAATTAATTAGGCTATAACTTTATTTACCATGTATGGAATGCAAAGACTATCATGTTGTTAATATTGTTATTATTATTTAATTTTAGTAATGGTAGACATACAAACAATATTGTGAAATCATCATGGTACCATGTGCATGTGTGCTTGTGAGGGCCAAATGTCCTCACTTATGTAGTGAAACGTGTGTGTGTGTGTGTGTGTGTGGTCCTGGTAAACCCTAAGTTGTGGGGTCCAAATGTTCTCACAAAGATAGTAATACCAGTAATTTTTGACCTTGTGGGGACATTTATTTTTGTTCCCATGAGGAAAACGGCTTATAAATCATACAAAATTATGTTTTTTGAAAATTTACAAATGCAGGACTGTGATTGGTAGGTTTAGGGTTAGTGGATAGAATATTAAAAACATTCTATCATTCTATTAAAAACAACCCAAGTTGGGTTGAAAATTGACAAACCCAGTGATTGGGTTTTGTTATTTTAACCCAGCGGTTGGGTTAAATGTTTGCCCAACGTGCTGAGCAGTTTAATTTAACCCAACTATTTTTTTAAAATTGCTATATGGCTGACTTAAAATGATGTCACCGTGATTTTGCCAAGTAAGGCATGTTCCTGGATCAACATGTTTTGTTGATCCTGGAACAACATTCCAGTCTGAAAATTTAGTCTTAACCCTATTCCTATTCCTACCCCTAAACCTAATCCTACCTATAACTTATCCCTAAAATCAGAGGGGAAGGATAGGTGAATAACATTTATGTAGAAGTACCTAACCCTGGTTGCAAGCCTAAACTTGACATAAACGGTAAACTTGTCCCTCAAATCTGATTGGTTGATTGGAATGTTGTTCCAGGATCAACAAACTGGCAAACTTGGCAAAATCACGGTGACCCTTAAAATGAACCCAAAATAGGTTGGATATTAAAAATCAGACACTAGAGGCAACAATAATAATCAAAAGGTGAACATTTATTAATAAGCAATTTAATAAATGTGTATTGTTTAATTACTATTCATTAAACTTATTAATAAATGTTCATTTGTTAAACATATTAATAAATGTTAATTTCCAACATACTTTGGGTTCATTTTAAGCAAGCAATATAGCAATTTTTAAACAATAGTTGAGTTAAATAAAACTACCCAGCAGGTTGGGCAAACATTAAACAACCCAATTGCTGGATTTATCCATTTTCAACCCAACTTGGGTTTTTTATAACCCAGCATTTTTTAGAATGTACAATTTATACAGTATAAAAATCATTGTCTATGGAACGTCCCCATTAAACATGAAACACAGCATTTATGGGTTTTATGGGTAAATTATGGGTTAAATCAGTTAGAAATGGCTCTTTAATATAACATTTGCAGGTTACCACTTACAGTGTCTTAAGCTAATTGTGTCAATCACAAGCTTTGTCCATTTGTTTATAATTATAAATTACCCTTAAATTACCCTCCCTATCTGCCATTGGACAAACAGATTAGCCCCACCATAAACTAACACCATTGGTTGAGTCGGTTTTGATGCGTTGTGATCAAACTGATGATTTTGATAGCAGTCCACGTTTTTAGACAAGTTTATACAGTTGGAATAAGTATTATATTAAAATAAAAAGAAATGCACACATTTAATTTACATTGTCATGACAGCAAACATTTGCTGCATGTGGTTGTTTTGTGTAGTCAGTATAGTCATGACAGTCACCTTTATCCGCAGCCAGCTCTCTGTTCTCCCCGCCGAGCCTCAAGGGCGTGTGTGTCATAATAGCCACATCGCTCCTTATGCCGGGATTCATAGGCCCTCTTTTTCCAGTTGTATTATCTTAATTGTCCTGGCAAGTATGTTCGGCGGTTATATTACCAATTTATTGCCCCTCTTGCCACCCCATTAATCCAGCCGTTAAAATACTGTAACCATTGGGTCTGCATAAAGCTGTCCCTGTGTTGCCAGTGGCTGTGTAAATGCCATTGACTGTGTTGGAGAGTTATTTTTTGCTCTTCCTGGTCTGGCTGGTTCTCTGCTTTTGCACAACTGTAGCCATTACTCTAGGGTTGACGTAATATATCTTCTAGTAGGTTCTGATATTTTTATTGGCCACTGTCTCCTTGAGTGTCATTTGTCCCATAGTACCAAACAATCTCAAACGAGATCTTTCATATCATAGTTGTTTCAAGACTGCAGTGAGAATAACTGGATGCTTTTGCTTAACATGAACACACTGTTCACAACCATTCTTCTTCTGTAATCTGATGTATTTCCAAGTAAAACAGGATTGGAAGAACGTTTCAGGCAGGACCTGATTTTAACCATCAGCAATTAATTTGATCTTGGAAAGTGTTGTTGACTGATGGTTGGAGAGGAGGATTTAAAAAAAGAGAGAGAGAGAGATCTTGGTGAAGAAAGTCATTTCAGAGTGGACATAACATTATGAAAACAAGCATTCATTCATTCATTCATTGCAATGGTGAATTGTTCACAAAATCAGGAATGTGATGAATTTTAAAAAGTAAATAGGGTCCATTTTTTTATGCATACGCAGTCGAACGCACAGCCTTGCAAAGTATACTTCACTTGACTCGTACACGTACACAGGTGTTTGACGCATGCGCAGTTTAAATCTCTCGCCATGAGTTACAACCCATATAAACATCTTTGTATTCTTTCATGCTAGAGTTGTTCAAATGAGGGTACTTTCTAACCTCTTTAAATGTGCATGTGCGACCTGTGCGTACAAAGTATGCGTGGTTACAAAAATCCGGTGTGGTGAGAAATCAAGTCCCCCCAGGAATCAGGTCTCATTTAGAACCCAGAGAGATCCCATTGGTTCAACGGGCTTTTAATGGGTAGTATTTTTAGTGCCTGGTTATGATTCCTGCAAAATCATGCTATTATTTATATCGTTAAAGGGATAGTTCACCCAAAAATGAAAATGTGATGTTTATCTGCTTACCCCCAGGGCATCCAAGATGTAGGTGACTGTTTCTTCAGTAGAACACAAATGATGATTTTTAACTCCGACCGTTGCCGTCTGTCCGCCGTATAAGGCGTGTCAATGGTAACAAAATCTATGAGAGTAAAAAAAACATGCACAGACAAATCCAAATTAAACCCTTCGGCTCGTGACAACATATTGATGTCCTAAGACACGAAACGATTGGTTTGTGCGAGAAACCGAATAGTATTTATATAATTTTTTACCTCTAATACACCACTATGTCCAACTGCCTTGAGCATCCAGTGCGTGAGGTGTGCACACGCTCTTGCGCAGTTTAAACATGGTGCCTGTAGTACAACAGTTGTAATACAAATGGAAGTAAACCACTAAAAAACATGGTTTTATTACATCACAACTTTTTATTTTGTTACTTTTCGTAAGGGCAGCTTTACAAATAAAAAGGACACATACAAAGATCTTGTTCACATACCTCAGTTGGATGTGGAAAAACCATAGGCAAAGCTGATGGTTTAAGTCGTACGTGATCCTTTCCTGGGTATGTAAAATCATCAGGGGAAAAATGATCGCTGCAAACCCTCAACAACTTTAGTTCGTTAATTGGTGTGTTGATATCCAGCCAAAGAGCAATCAACCATAACTTCAGGCGAGCAGGTTTAGAAGTTGGGAATACGTGGAAAGTCACCACACCCAATAGAGTTTGCGCGAGAGAACGTAATCCTTTAGTTTTAAGTCGGTTTGTACAATCCGGATAAGCGCAAGTAAGTACCATTTTGATTAGCCGTCGTACCTACAATGTTTGTGCACTGTGTAAACAATGAGTGACGTATACGCGTGAGAGATCACTTCCGGCGCTTGCGTAAACTACGCCAGAGCGCGTACACACCTCATGCACCGGATGCCGTGCGCGCGCTCAAGGCAGTTGGACATAGTGGTGTATTAGAGGTAAAAAATTATATAAATACTGTTCGGTTTCTCGCACAAACCGATTGTTTCGTGTCTTAGGACATCAGTGTGTCGTCACGAGCCACAGGGTTTAATTTGGATTTGTCTGTGCATGTTTTTTTTACTCTTATAGATTGTGTTGCCATTGACATGCATTATACGACTGACAGACTGCAACGGTCGGAGTTAAAAATCATCATTTGTGTTCTACTGAAGAAACAAAGTCACCTACATTTTGGATGCCCTGGGGGTAAGCAGATAAACATCACATTTTCATTTTTGGGTGAACTATCCCTTTAAAATGCGTTTTAATAAACATTAATGTCTTTAAATTTACATGGGTTATATACCAGTATATAACTGAAGCTATAGGTTGTGAAATCAAGCATTTTTTTGTTCTTACTATTTTTTTTATTTAGCTTATGTACTAGCATAGCATACATCTACCCGATTAGCCTGCTAGCTTAGCTTATTTTATATTAGGTATGTGTTTGCTTACAATATCTGTTTCCAGCTTGTTTTATTATGCAATACATAGGCATTCATTTTATATTTCAAGCATATGTTTATGCACTTAATGTAATAAACATCATACAATAGTGAAATAGGTTAAAATTAGTCAAGACATCACAATAACAACTTTTGATCAGGCATTACCGCCTGTGTCAACTGGATTTCAACTGTGGTGCGCGTACTCTTCTGATGATGAAATTCATGTCACGCGCACTGTATGCTGACCCTCGCTTAGGCATAAAATTGAAGTACATTTTGGGCTTAAGCCCTTAGCTCCTGTTGTTTAGTGTTTAGCTACATCGATGTTTATCATGGTTGAGTTCTACTGTTTTCCTGTTCATCTTCTGTGTATTCCTGTTGGATTTATTAAAGATATTCCTTGTCATCGTGCGATTATTGCAACCACACGTGACAATTAAATTGTACAAAATGCTTATCCATTGACAGTTTGAAAACTAAAAACTAAAACAAAAAATCAAGTTATAATATAACAACATCAAATTTTGTGATCTTATTTCACCATTTTATTTGTGTTCAAATTGAAATAACAATATACATAAACTAGCAAACGAACAAACTATTGTTTTTATGATACGGCTCATAATATTTATTTTGTAGCAGTTAATATCAAATATATTAAATGTCATATATCGTTTATATATATATTTTTTTCTTCTTTTTTTTAAACTGCACATATGTTTTGTTGTGGCTTTCAAGGTAATGTAAAAATTAAAAGTAGACTTTTTTTCACATAAAGAATGTGTGAAAAGTCACGCTATTGCAAGTGTCTAGATAAAATATCGTTTGCCATTAATGCATCAATCAGCCAGAAGAAGCTATAGCTGCCAAGGCTGCGTGAAATGTAAATGGATCTGTTCTCTCTGGCTCGGTGTGTGTGGCATTAATGGATGTGCGTTTGTGGGTTATGTGCTTCAAAGGAAATGCTCTCAGTTATGTCACATGAAGAAATCAGCACTGGTGCCGTCAGTGCCAGCTCTGCGGTAGAGCCCTATGTAATGCTAACAGGCTAACGGCATGGGGGTGATGTCATATGTCAGAGGTTAAAGGTTTAACACTGATCCTGTTACAGATTTTGGCAGCGAGCCTTTATGTACCACATATGATCTGATGACTAAGAGAGCACTTGCTAAATGCCTGATCTCCCTCACCTGCTCCTACCAATAAATGCTGCTAAATAACAGCTATGATATCATATTTGCTGACATTGTTACCTTTAAGAGGATAACACATCTTTTTCTGTGCACTGCAGCATCATTTAATCACTCAGCTCATGTGATCCAGCCTCTAGAGAGATGGTTGGACAGCCTTGTCAAGAAATACAGTAGTTTAAAGATGACATGACTCAAGGAGTTTCTCCTGCAGTATACTGACACATGTAAAACTGTATTTTTTTTCATTGTTTTTTTTATTTTATTTTTATTGTTACATACGCATTTATTGTGACTGCTTTGAATATTTGAACTTTTAAAATTAACTCCATTTAAGAAAAATGCAGGAATCAATGAATAAAAAAATAGTGAAAAACAAAACACTTCTAAATTAACTATGAAAGCTCTTAAAATATTATTTACAGCTCATAAAATATAGACAGTTCATGTACACTACAGGTCATTTTAGTGACATTGATGTTTTTGAAAGAAGCCTCTTATGCTCACCAAGGCTGGTCTATTTGATAATACGATAAATACAGTAAAAAACACAGTAAAAACAGTAATATTAAAGAAGTGTTTTCTATTTTAATATTTTTAAAATGTAATTTATTCCTGTGATCAAAGCTGAATATTCAGCATCATTACTCCAGTCTTCAGTGTCACATGATCCTTCAGAAATCATTCTGATATGCTGATTTGCTGCTCAGTTATTATTAATTATTATTGGTGCTCAATTATTATTAATGGCTCTCGTTTAAGTTTTTGCTGCTTTGTGTGTGTGTGTGTGTGTGTGTGTGTGTGAAACATTTTCCTCAGGATTCTCTGATGAATAGAAAAAACAACATTTACAGTATTTGAAATAGAAATCTTTTGAAACATTATAGGCTTTACTGTCACTTTTGATCAATTTAATTTGTCCTTGCTGAATAATAACATTAATTTCTTTCTTTTGTGTATCACAATTTCAACAAAATCATTAAGCAACAAAACTGTTTTCAACATTAATAATAATAAGAAATATTGCTTGAGCACCAATTCTGCATATTAGAATATTTTCTGAAGGGTCACGTGACTCTGATGCTGAAATGATGATGAAAATTCAGCTTTTTCTAAAATATATTCACATAGAAAACAGTTATTTTAAATTGTAGTAATACTTCACAATTTTACTGTTTTTCACTTCATTAAACATTAAAAAAGTGAAAGAACTAAAAGTGTCTGCTAAATGCATACATGCAAAAAAAAAAAAATTTGTTTAACCTAAAATCCTGATACTGAAAAAAGTGGAATTCCATGTTGTTCATAAACTATCCATTTAAAAAAAAAAAAATCTTTATAGAAGCAATGACCTGTTCAATATTAGACTTATACTGAGCTTATTTTCTTCCATTTTTCTGCCTCTTATGTTTGTACAGATCCACCTTTTATGTTAATGTAACATTCATTAAATGTAATTGAATTGGAGAGCCAAGAAAAGTGGCATTACCTGCTCTTGAAAACCTAAAGGTCTGCGTGTTCGCGAAGTGCTGTGCTGATTGCCTGAAGACTGTCATGTCTGCATTGCCACTACCAGTCTGTGTGTGTGTGTGCAAGTGTGTGTGTGTGTGTGTGTGTGCTGAGAGAGTGTGTTTGGTTTTATCTCCCCATTTTAGCTGCCTCTCATGGAAAGTCTCGCACACAATAATTGCCTGACCTTTACAGCAGTGGCATTGTCTCATTAAGGCTGATGGATAATGATAGCACCTCTGCCGAACGTGAACCTCGCTGATAATGAAACAACAGAGCAGCCCCGCCGCTCCATCTGGGGTCGTCAGATCATCGGCAGTCGAGAGGCATGTTCCCCGTCCTCTCCTCTCATACGAGCCCCCCACAAACACACAAACACACACACACACATTCACAGTGCTCGCAGACAAACACTGCAGCTCATGCTTCTTTTTTTTTTCGCTCATCATTCCCCTCCATCCCTGAATTCAGTGCTGAAATGATCCATGGAGGGGTTATCAGAGGAGAGCGCTGTTGGCCTCAATGACTATGGCTCCATTCACCATGTTCCCAAGCTGAAGTAAACAGACAGTGGACACACACTCTCTTTAAAGCAGTGTGCTGGAGGGGCCTGTGCTCTAGGGTTGCCCAGGGCAGATTGGAGGGTCGTAGGGTCAGAAGTTTTAGCCCAGGGTGCTACAGAACCAGCAGGGGGTGCTGACACTCTGGGAACCATGTTCTGCTCAACCCCACCTTCTTTTGCTCTTTCCCACTCTCCTTCTTTCAATCCTTCCCCGTTCTGTGTCTGTCAATGACCGTCTGTGTTTGTGTAGTGAGAATAAAAATCGAGCTCGCGGAAAGAGACCAACACTAACTCCGCTGCACCGAAAATTCATGTTCAACAGATGAGATTTTATGCAGTTATTTTTTTATTTAAATATTTATATACAAATAGTATTTATTTTTTTATTTATATTTTTTGCACATAGACTCATATTGTGAAAGGCTTGCTGTTTAATTGACCCCATTAAAAAAATATGAGCAAGGAATAATGTATTATAAAAATTTTTTGCTAATTAAATTCAGAATGGAATTTTGAATGGTAATTATGATGTAAAATACAAATGCATTGTATTCATGAATATAGAAATAAACACAATGCATTCGCAATGTTATTAATTGTATTATATTTGCAAAGTGCACACAAAACTGATTTGATTTTGACAAATAGCAAAAATATTTAAATTATTATGACATTGGTTATTTTTAATAACCATCATCTTAACAATAGCTTGCTATATTTGTTTTTTTATTGTTTTACTTATGTGAGTTTAGCATTTGTATAGTTTCTGTATATTGGTATTATAATTGTAACACCAATAAAATAGTGAAGTAAGTTCACAAAATTTAAATTTATTTTAAGATTTAGATTTATATTTGATATTACTGCTGCAAAATATATGTTATGGGCCATATCATATAAACAATAGTTTGATAATAATAATAAATATTTTGTTTAATTTTATTTATGTGAATTTAAGATTTGTTAGTTTCTGTATATTGCTATTTTAATTTTAACACAAATAAATTTGTGAAATATCAGAAAATTTAAATAATTGTAATTTTATTGCCTGATTTTAATCTCCTATATATATATATATATATGTTCAATATCTCCATGTATAAGCATTTTATTATACATTTATTTATTCATGTATTATGATAATTTTTTTATTCCAGCCATGTGCATATTCATTTATATACTGTACATGAACTGTAAATGACAGTGTGTATAGTGAAAATGTATTCCAGTGTAATGTGTGTGAGAGTTTGTAAGGATGGCTGGAGTAGATGGGCTCTGTGATTCTGCTGAAGCCTCAGGGCCCCCACCTCAGGGACGGGTCAGAAGTTCAGCTCCCTCGTCTGCTGTTCACACAGGAACAGCAGACCCATAACCACACACACACACACCCACCCACACATACACACACACACACACACACACACACACTGGAGCCAACACAGAAATATAATAAATAGAGCTTGCTTTTCAAAATGGTATCAGAAACACAGAGCAATGAACATAATAATAATAATGTGCTTAATTCAATCCCTCACAAATTCATGAATTAAAACCTAATAATTTTTAAAGCACATTGTGAGGTTAAACCTTTTCAAAAGAAATCACAAATGAAATCCCTTTCGAATCTAGACTTAGACTTGTGTCTCATTTGCGTCTGTTTTAATTTATCCAAACGTATTTTAGGACAAAGACAAAGGAGATTTTTAAATGAAACCTCAATAAATCTCCTGAAAGAGCAACCAACGAACAATACAATTTTCCTCTAGGTTGACTGTTTTGCAAATATATCTGTTTGCAAATAATCACAATAGTTCATGAGGGCAGTGTAAGTTTAAAAAAAGTCTGATTGCACAGTCGACAAAACCTCTGCTCTCACTGGATCGTTGGTCTTGTTTGCATTGCAGATCATTTCCAATTTATTTCGACATGTACCGCACGTTCATCATCGCAGGCCTGTCACTGTACTGTTTTTAAATACCTTCATCCCCCGGAGAAATACATGTAAAGCATGTCAAAACGAGTGTATATGTGTTCAGCTTCTCCAGAGATACATAAAGAGGAGGAAATGCCATGAAACAGCCCTTTCAAACAGCTTCATCTGACTCAAACAAGGCGCCCACAAAGTGCTTATGGCATAAGTGCTGTCAACAGCAGCAAACAAGCACCCCACTCTTATTTACTCACTGTTTAAGATCATAAAAGGAGGATTTAGATCAATAATCCCTCTTTGGTAATCTTCCATTTGATCATTGTGCCAGAAAGTGCCCTTGTTGCCCCTCAACGACCGTGGTTTCCTATGTAACAAAGCAAATAAACATTCACTCACAACATTTGCGCTAACGCTAATTGCTAAGGGGCTGCCCGGTTTACCAAACTGTTAAAATCACATTTTTAAGAACAAGTTCATTTTTATCTTCACACACAAAGGCATTCAGAGACATTTCTCAAACGCAGTGAGGATTTGAAAGGCTTTCGATCATTCCCAGCCCTGTGCAGCAGCCATCTTGTGCTCAGGCGGAGCTCTCCCAAGGGCTGGAATGATCCCAGTGCTACAAGGCTCTCTTTCATGGGGCTGGTCGGCTAGAGAGGAGCACATCCCCTGTGACGGCAAGCTGGCTCCAGCCAGGCGCACAGAGGAGCGGGTGTCAGGGCCTAAATGTATTTTTCAATCTCAGACGAGACACAAATGGCTTGGTTAGCTTCCCAGTCATTTTTTTTTTTTTTTTTTTTTAANTTTTTTTTTTTTTTTTTTTTTTAAAGATTTGTAAGTATTGTTTTTGAAACTTTTCATTGTGATATAGACATAACTGAACACAGCGTACATCAGGGGGATACAATTACAGTTCTTGGAGGTCCAGTCTAAATGTACTTCCTAGTAAATGTCTAAAAAGTCACACTTAACTGTACAGTATTGTAATACTGTGACAGTTTATTTAAAAAAAAAATGAAAACATTTTATTTTTGCAATTCGGATTCCATCCCTAGTGGAGCAGAAATGACACATATTAAGAATTTTTTTGCTGTCTGTGTGGAAGCGAAAAAAACAATTGTTGACCTTTTTTTTTTCTTTTTTTTTTTTTGCTATTCGCTATGTATCCAGATATGTACTTGTTCAAATGAAAATAATGTATCATGTCAGGACCTTTTGATGGAATGGCAGACTAAGACCACCACAGTATAAAAGACAGAAAGGACTCTTCCAGTTGATGCAATAGATTTACATGAAGCATCTTAAAGGGTTAGTTCATCCAAAAATGAAAATTCTGTCATTAATTACTCACCCTCATTTCGTTCCAAACCCGTAAGACCTATTTTTGATAAAATCCAAGAGCTTTCTGGCCACTGATAGACTGCAAAGTTATTACCACTTTCAAGGCACAGAAAGGTAGTGCAGACATCGTTAAAATAGTCCATGTGACTCCAGTGGTTCAACCTTAATTTTATAAAGCGACGAGATTTCTTTTTGTGTGCAAAAAAAAAAACAAACAAACAAAAAACATCAACTCTTAATTTATCAATTTTTTCCCTTCCTTGTTAGTCTCTGATGCTGTTCACATTATCAATACAGTGCTGCACTTCTGGTTTCTACATCAGAACAGCAGCTCAGCATTGGCCAGCTCCTGCATCAGCATCACACGCATACACCGTGGTGCTCACATGAACAATGTCGGAGACTGACATGGAAGAGAAGAAATTGTTGAATTAATTTTTTTTTTTTTTTTTTGTGCACAAAAAGTATTCTCGTCGCTTCATAACATTAAGTTTGAACCACTGTAGTCACATGGACTATTTTAACGATGAAAATGATAATTGCGTTGCTGTCTATGGAGAATCAGAGAGCTCTCGGATTTCATCAAAAATATCTTAATTTGTGTTCCGAAGATGAACGAATGTCTTACGGGTGTGGAACGACACGAGGGTGAGTAATTAATGACAGAATTTTCATTTTTGGGTGAACTAAAACCCTTTAAGCCTTTGCACTCTCAGCGCCAGCTTGGATGTGACCTGTAACTGTTTTTGTCAGTGAACATGAATCTCTTCTGCTGAAGTGTGTGTGGCCTCTGAAGCAATATGGCAAACAGTCTGAACTCCTCTGTTCCTTCACCGTCCCTGCGAGCACAAACTTTCCAATTGCTCATCCCTGCTAGCGCCATTTAACATCAGCGCCCAGGTTTCACCTTGTATTCATTTGTGTACTGCTGAGAGTCAAGGAAAGCTGCAATCTCCTACAAATGCTCCCTTTTGGAATTGCATAGCAGTGGCATCTAGCCAATGATAGATATGCATAATATTTCATGGGGAGACCCAGCAAATAGAATACCCTGCTGTGCTAAAGAAAACAATGTGTTTCTAAGCACCGAGATATAATCCATCACCGTGCCGTCAGAGAAGAGGAGGCAAGGGGGAAAAAAACACCTACCTGTTTTTCACATCAGAGGAAAAGAAAAATGACAGGGCCTCGCTTCCAGAAATGTCTCTGTGCATTCATGCGTGATCCAAGAGGTCTTCTCAGACCCTAATCAAAGGATTGCTCTGCTTTCAATACTGAAATGCAAGCTAATTCCAGCCACGGCATTGTTTCAATCAGTCATCGTCCTCTCAAATGAGAAGGGCGACATTTTGTGGGATTAATTGCGCCCTAATCCAGGGGTAAAGGAAGCCACGCTTGGTCTTCATAACGTTTTACTGCTGTAAAGATTTTGTTTCATGCTCTTCTTGGTTTGAAGAGGCTTGGATGCAGTCAACCTGAACGTGGGAGTGATGTGGGTGTCAAAATGTAATACATGCTGTAAATTAGATCCTTCATTTCATTCCTTTTTTTTTTTACTCTTGAAGCACTGTCAGAAAAAAAGTTCACCAAAACATGCAAGAAATGACATCAGCTCTGTCATTCACTGCTCAGTGAGGTGCTTCATTGTATGGCCCATCGGATTTTCAGCCCCATATCATTCCGAGTTGCCCTTGAGTGCCATTAAAAGCTCTGGCGTGGAGAGCAGCGGTACTGGGGCCAGGGGAGCGGAGCGTGGGCCTGCCAGCAGCTTTGGCCCATGGCCGAATCTCCGACAGAGGCCAGATGGATGTGGTTGAAGGACTGAGGCATGAGTGGGGGTTTGCTGGCCCTGCTGGGGGATAGACAGGTGTTTTGTGAGGACGAGGCCAGGCCGTCGGATCCCTGGATCTACGGTGATGTGCGTGCCATCACTGGCTTTCGGCCCCGTCTCCCAGCCCAAGCTTGCTCCCTGGAAGGAAACCATTCATTTTCTGGCCAGGGACAGCCAGAGGACCTCACGTTCACACAGGCACAGTCTGATACCTACATTATGCAAAGTGACTCTCGCACCACTTTGACCTAAGGGAATGGAAAAATAACATCAAAGTCATTACTAATGATAACAAATCTATTAATGTTGAATGATAGCCTCATTAAATGGTTCAAATATAAGTCCAAGCTTATGTGTTAATGATATGTTAATGATTCTGCCAATTATTAGAGCTTAATGGCACCTGCGGAAATAACATTACTGACTGGAATCAAACTTCCAGTGTGGTTCTCTGGCACAGTGTGAGACCTCTGCCATGTGATGAAAGCACTCAAGACCAAGCCCTAGAATGTCAGGGGACTCATTACCTGTTAACGTTGAAGGAGGAGATGTTATCACACTTACTGCATGTTCGCAGGAAATTGCTCGGATTATATCCTATGGGGAGCATTGCTTTGCTGTTCTGTACTTGAAATCTCTTTCAACAGAACCCGTTTCTTCTGTTCTTTCTAATTGATTATTTAGCTTTCCAGTTTATTCCATGGAAATCTGTTGCAACGTCCAACTCCTGTTCGGAATTTTCTCTGAATTCTGATGAAGATCTAAAACAGATTACTTTTGAGCTGACAAAATGTTTTGAAGGAATAGTTCACCCAAATATGAACATTTGCTCATGATTTACTCACACTCATGACATTCCACTAAAGATGTTAGACAGAATGTTGGGGCTTCTGTTCCCCATACTACAAAACAAAGCACTACATAAATATCATAAAAGTAATCAATTCAACTGGCGAGCTGTATTGTAAGTCTTCTGAAGCCATCTGGTCACATTAGTTAGTGAAATCTCATTTCACGAGTTCACACTTACAAATAATCAGATTGTATAAAAGGTATGTGTATTTGGTGTGCTGTCCGAGGGGAGGGCTTCGAACTCGAAATTTTGACCCGAACCCAGAGTACTCCCCCCATTTCTCTGGTTAGGACAGTAGTCAGGCAAGTGTGAGGAGACGGTGTAGTGGAGGGATGCAGAAAACTGTCGAGAAACGTAGGTGAGTCGGCTATGTATATATATAGGCCTTATCTCTTGCTGATTGGTTAGGCAATTTGACGTGTTCCTCCCGAGCTTTGTTAATAAAACATCATTTGGCGTCACAATTGGCCATGTGGCACTTTCAAACCAATGGGTCTTGGTGTCAATGACATTACTAGTTGCAATACTGTTTTTTTTTGTCCTTTTTGGCAGTATGAATCAGCCTTCTTTTGCTTTGTATAGTATGAGGATGAGTAAATAGATAACATTTTCATCTTCAAGTTGCATTAGAAGCCTTAATCCATGCAGATGTTAATCATCATCCATTTAGATCCTCTCAGACATATTCTCACCACTGCTGGGAACATCTCCTCGGTTCAGCTATTGTGACCCCTATGGAGCCTTTTGGGAAGGCTGGGGCAGGGGTCAGGCCTACAGAAGGTCACTGGAGGTGTACTGGTCTCTCTCTCAACCCGTCATCAGAACTCCACCTGTCAACTACACAACCATGGCAAAGCACACATCACATCAGCCTGTACATTCCAGACCTCCTCTCACTCCGACCCTGCTGACCTTGTTTGAGATGAAACCTCTAAAAGCATGCGGCCGTGACGCATCAGAGAGCAGAGCGTATGGATGTATGGAGAGCATTCAGGGATAGGTAAACATAATAGCAGACAAGACTCAATACTCTGGGACTGCTCTGATTCTTTAAAAAAAAAAAAAGCAGATTTGACAGTGACGGTTTCAACAGTAAGAAGGATATGGAAATCACAGTATCCCCAGAGATCACATTGAGACATGTCAGAATGAGCTATTATTCTAAGTATTGGACGTTTTGCACCACCAGTCCTCAATGCAATGACATAAACCTCAAGGGTGCATCTACAAAACTAAACAGAGATTCAAACTGACAGGAAGTTTTGAAGTTTAGGAGGATGAAAATGACAAAGAACCTTCCATACTGATGGTGGAATGCCGGCTGCTTCCTCCATAAGGTGGTATGCGGACTCTCTCTAGACGGATGCCAGCTGTGTGATCATACACTGATGTCTTGGCAGAAGTGGCTTCCACATTTCTCTCTTCAACCCCCCTACCCAATCCCCACATAACCCCCTCTCGTCCAGAACCGCAGAGAAATCACTCCAAATGTGCCATGACAATCTGACAGGACAAGCATTGCGGGTCTGTTCCATCTGCTTCCAATTTAATTTTGTGAAGGGGGAAGCTGTTAGATGAACAGGGAGCCTTAGTGGGTGTCAGGCCTGTTAGATGAAAGTTGGATGGGCTATTTTCAAATGGGCCGCCTCACCATCTCCACAAGTGTGTCGGCAGTTGCCCGAATCTTGGAACTCACTGCTATGATCATTCCCTGATCAAAGACCTGCAGCTATGAAGCAGACAATGGCTGAGCTTATTTAGACCATTATATGAAAAGACCGCATCAGGCTGGATTGGTTGATGGTTCGGAGGTAGTGACGGTAAGTGGGGTAAGAGGTAACATCTTATTGTAGTTTACTCTTGTCAGAGGATGGGAAAAAGAGAACCATTACTAATTTAAGTCTGCAAAAAGCAATTTTCCTAATTATGTGATGAAGGAAGTGAAAGGTCTGGAGAATGTCAGACTGCTAGCAGTCAGAAAACCATTTAAAATGGTTTACTGGGAACCTCTGAGTTGGCAAGTGGTCTTCCTTTCCCAGCTAACTAAGTCACACTTTACTTTAATTAAGCAAGGTGTTTTAAATTTGTGATGAACACAGTTTTCACACACCACAACTGTGCATCTTCTAGGCTGGATTTGGCAGACGACGCTGATAGACTACTGTGATTTGCCATACTTTACTCTTCACATCATATGATCATTATTTGATGAAATACAGTTGCCACAATCAATAATAATCCTATTTTATACGTTTTGTGCTGTAAGCAATGTCAAGGTCTTTAAATTGTCTCCACTGTCAGAAAAAAAAAACTGTACCTTTAGGGGTACAACAACTTGTTACTGGGGCAGTTACCTCAATGGTACATTCATTGTTTTCTTTAACATCAGTCTACGTATTTGTACCGTATTTATTTCTAAATGTTACATATTTGTACCTTAAAGGGTTAGTTAAAGGGTAAGAACTAACCCTTTAGGTGTACTACTAAAGCTTCTAGAAAAACATAATTTTATGAGCTAAAGTAGTCACACCACTGTTAATTTGCCCCCTGATGTTTATCTCCTATCTGCATAGTGAGCATCCCAGGAAATTACTTCAACCTCCTTTAGAGGAGCAGGAATGTATCTACCCAATACAGATGGTATGAGTGGGGGTGGGGGAAGTCTCAGAGAACCTTGCGCCAGTCTCTCGCACCATCCATCACCCTCTCCTTGTTTTTCTTCTGCTTTTCTTCCAGCTTTCCGTCTGTCTCAGTCCAGCTTTATGCGCTTTTCTCCAGGCGTGATTGGTGAAGGAAACGTTTGAGATACCTCCGGAAGAAATTAGTCCATGTCGGTTTTCATTTATGAACTGTGGAACTGGCAGATGCCACAGAGAAGAAAGAGTTTGTTGAATTCTCCGGCTCTTACTCTAGCTTCCTCCTCCAGTCCTCAAGCATGTCCATTTTCATCAAGGGTTATCGGGTCAATAAAATCCCTGACCTTGCCCAATCATAAAACAGTCACAGCAGCAGAGTGGCGATTGATCAAGTTCATAACTCGATTTGTGGCATATTGAGTGAGAACAATAAAAATCAAGATATATAATATATTAGAAAATAAATCAAATGTTGGGATATAATTCTAGAAAATCCAAATGTAAAATGACCTCAGTTTGTAGATTTCAATCATTACCAACTGCTCATTTTTGCCTTTGAGATAACTTACAGTTTTTCCAAGATGAATACAAACATTTTGTGGACGATGTTTTGAGAAGGAAAAGCAATATACTTTGATGGTGCTTTTCTGTGAAAATGCACTAAGCACTCAGTCTTGGCAATGGCCATATGGTTGTAATGTAAGCCTGAGTAAGTGGGGACTTAGCTAGTCCAAGTCTCAGCTACTCGAATGACTAGTTCAACTTATTCAATTTGTGGAGGTCAAAAGTTGATAGCACTGTTTCTCCTTTCTAATGGGAGATTTCTTCTTTTAGCTTTGAATAGGCTTAACTTCATATTGCTGGCTCATTAAACAGATCCTAGCTAATCAAATAAGCCACCACTTAGCGGAAACACAAAAGCAGAGAATTTGGCGACGACATAGCTTGGCATTAGAGAGCTCAATTTGACGCATTAATGACAAAATTTTATGAGCAGGCATCCCGAGTGCCAAAGGATGTCTATAATTAGACCTACTCACATTTTCTAATTACTCTTACAGGTCTCAAAGTCATCACAACAAATATGTGAACATGCTACATCGGTGCCACTATAAAGGGCTGTTACATTTATACTTTTGGTGCCTGTTTAAAGGAGTCAGAAATGGATATTTTTAATCACTAGTGCAACAAATGCATGGTTTTCGATAACTGGACTTGTTTTAATACTGTAATGTATTTTTGGAGTATATTTACCATCATTTAATAGTGTCCTAAAAATGACCTTGTTGATGAAGTGCATGTCAAGAGAATGCTTTGGGAAGCAGGTGATGGTGATGGTTCATGCCCAGCATCTCAGCATCCATATGCCCTTCTGGAAGTCTGGCTGTCCAGGCAGATGGTATGGACCAGGAATTAGTTTCTGGTGTTTAATTATGCTCATAATCAGGGGAAATAAAGATCAATTAAAACAAAAGAGAAATTAATGAAACGAGAGAGCCATAAGCATTGCACAGTTGTCTGGGCAGTCTCGAAATTTTACAGCACAACATGCTGTTCCAGTGCTGGTGTAAATTCACATTCTCTGCAGGGATGTGCTCCAAACGTTGTTACATTTACTGTGGAAAGCCTAATGCACATATTTTATGTTTCTTAAATTTCTAAATGTGAATTTTTTTGTTCAGTTGGTTTTACATTAATTCAAGACATATTCAACTGTGTTTTCATTAACACCCATCATGCAGTGCAGTGCTTACCAAACTGATCTGAGCTGCGTAGGTGCAAATGGTCTGCTCTTAAACTACCCAGTGGATCATGCATTAATTCGTGCTTTTTTGTTGTTGTTGGCTCTTTTATTGTTTTTAGATGCTATGCCAGATCATAACAAAATAGAACTGTCTGTAAGACAACAATTTAGAATATTAAGTAAGCTAATTGGTACACTGTAAAAAAAATCCCCGTAAAATTTACGGGGAAAAAACGGCAGCTGTGGTTGCCAGAACTTTACCGTAAAAAATACGGTTGCAGCGTTTTAGGATTCACGGGACAGCACTTAGTTTACAATTCAAAACCGTATAATTTAAAGGTTTAAATTGTAATAATTACAGTTCATAACTGTTTATTTTACACACTGTAAAAAAAAAATCAGTTAAATTTACGGTAAAAAAAAGCCTATTTCATTAACTGAAATAATTTTTATTTACCAACCTATTGAAGAACTAATATATGTTTTCTACTGACAGCCACCAAACACAGTGGTGATGAGTGTCGCATGATGAATCAAAGTTCATCACAAGCTGAGAAGGACAACACTGATATATAGAAGGTGCACACAGTGTCATTCACACAAACACTAAACACCATCATGGTAACACACATGAAATTTAAAAAATGCAATAAACATTAGTTTAACAACATTAGTTACAACATAAAACCCTAATGTACATAACCGATGAGAAAAAACTAAGAAGAAACTTGTGGGAATGTCCATTTACGGTTTTTCACTGTAAATTATATAATGATTCGTTATTTTTCACTTCCAAAAACTGTAAATTTAATGGTATTTACTGTAAAATTACATTAAATGTACCATTAGATCTATTACAGTTATTCACTGTATATAGTATGAAACTTTCTGTAAACCAATTAACTGTTTTTCACTGTAGCATTTATACAGTCTTTTACCGGTAAAAATCACGGTCATTTTTTACAGTGTAGATGGCTTGCATCTTTACACGAGTCAGAAATGTCAGATATCTACATACTGGATTTAGAACCACATCTGAAATAGGTCCAAATCAGTGTGATGTATCAAGATCGGATCTGTGCCAGATATCTGTGGGAAAAAAAATGGTATTGGCAGGCAGTGTAAATATTAGCAGTATTTTTTTCAAATGAATTCAGCATTGAATTACTGCAGTTGCTCTCTGTGCATATTTGGAAATACAAATATTACCTTCATTATGACCTCTAGTGGTGTCGTTGTTGGTCTTACGCAGTTACACTACATGTTTTGATTTGGAATTTAGCCAGCCTTACATGTTTCAACAGACTTTGTAAGTTATCCCAGTGATATGATCAGCAAACAAGGAAGTCTGTCAAGTGATGTATGATACATGTTTAAATGGAGTGATTGCAGAATGACATCAATCCAACAAATAATTCTAGGGAAAAACGGAGAGAAGACAGTAAATAGTTATTTAAGGTAAAGTCTGCCATTATCAGCACTGAACAGAATAGCAAAACTTGTAACCGTTTTTAAACAGGTTTCTTTGTCACATCAAGACAATATCTGTAAATACATAATAAAAAGCGTTTGCAGAAAAGGTCCAAAAATTACACATGCCATTCGAGCACCTATTTCTAGGAGCTCTTCTGTTCATTGCCGCTTGTCTTTTGGATGCCTGGCACGGGTTCAGCTGCCCTCTACCAAGCTGTGTTTGTCATACGGTAGGGCCGTGCCCACCACCTGAGCCAGAGAGACTGTCAGAAGGTTGGGAGCGCTTGGGCACTGGCACACAGATGCCACCACACCGACTGTTACCTTGTCAGTTATAAATAGACCATGAGCCATGCTGTGCCAACCCTCAGCTATGAGAGCAGCAGACTCAAGAAACAAGGAAAGAAATCAAATTGAGGAGAAGTTTTATTGCTTAATGCAAATCACAAGAAACACCCTTTGACTTTAAACCAGAGTGGAATAAATCTAATCAGATGGTTTCAAGTATATTCCGGCATTGTAGGAGTGAGGGCAAGAAACGAACATACTCGATTATAAAAGTAAATTCCATATGCTTGGCAGGCCATTTTTAATTACATTAGCATAATTCCACCTTTACTAGGCTAATGCAATTTTCACAGTGAACATTTAAAAGGCTTACAGATAACCACAGATCATTAAACAGCTGAAGTGTTGAAGCCGCACATGGAGTTTTATTGTGCGGCTGTACTGGCTGTGATAAACTGAAGAAGAATTAAAGGAATAGTTCACCCAAGAAATGAAATTCTGTCATTATTTACTCATGCCAACTGCTATTTTTTCATGGAACACAAAAGGAGAATTTTTGAATGGATTTCATACAATAACACTTATTCGTCAAGATTCATTACGTTTGGTTGCGTCTTGAGTGACTTGTGAGGACTAAGGGTGTTTGGCTAATGCCTGTTAGCATGACACATCAATGCATCATTTTTAAATCTGACACTAGAATGAATACGATTCCAGAGTTTCGACGGACAGGAAGATAAGGGAATAGCAATTTAATTTTCTGGTCCTTACACAAAGCCACCATGGGCCAGATTTACTAACAGCTTGCGCCAGTGCAAAACCACTTTTAGCGTTAAAAAAACACAGTCAGGATTTACTAAAGACACAGTGAAAAATTAGCACTGAAAAGGCATGGGCACAGTTATTTTTGCGGCTGAGCTTATTGCATATGCATTTAGTAGTTTCCCTTTCAGACACAAAATTTATGGGAGGAGAGTTCACACAACACGATTTACTAGGTTTGCACTCCTCAATTTACTGGTATTTGCGCCGTTGTTTACTGCCCAAAAAAAGCATGCCTTAAACCAGATGCTAAATTGCGCTGCTCTTGGTAGATTGCGTTGGTCATTATGGAAATGATTCGGCTGCGTCTGTGTTCTTTAATATGTGCGTCGTTTCCACTCCCATCGGTGCTTTTTTTAGAATTGCGCTCTCACGCTGATTTGTCCTGTTTAGTAAATCTGGCCTCTTTAGAAGTCACATTAGAACATGTCAACTTTTATGGATGTTGTTGTTGTCTTTGGAGCTTTGTCATTGTTTATCATTTTTGTTTATCAAAATTGTCTTTTTTTGGGTTGAACTCTTGCTTTAAGCGCTATAATAGCACGCTAAAAATGTAGCTATTATGTGATTAGCTCTTGTCATTTACTTCTAGAGAGTTGCGTTTTAGCCCTGGGAGAACGCATGGGTTGAGTACTGTGGACATTCGCTCACTAATGTCAAGCTAAGTATGCAGTGATGAAAGATTCAATGATATTGTCTCAGACAACAGACTCCTAATCGTTCAGATGTTCTCCATGGCTACCAATTTCAAACATTTAAACAAAGCAACTACAATAGAACTATTTTCTTTTCGCAATCCTGCGCTTCTGATCTGAGCCACCTTGTCCATAATAAACACTGGAAATGCAGTACGTCAACCCTCCGAAATCCCGCGGACTTGGCTCGTCTTTACATACTGTCTGTTTTACTAAATAAAGCTTACAGCTGTAGTCCCGCTCCTCCCTCAGCGGTATAAAAGTGGGTTTACATTATGGCTTTCGGCCCCTCTGATGTGCCTCGAAGGACTCGCTTGCACCGCACTAAAACTCTGCACACACTGTCAGGCCTATCCACTGCTCCGTCTAAATAATTCATTCATGCATCACTGCTCCTCAGACACTGTTTTTCAAATGCTGTAATGAGAAAAGCTGTAAAAGGGTTGATGGTGAAAAAGGCGGATCAAGAAGCTGAAAGACAAGCTGGCCCACGCAGTCTTTCCTATAGACTTAAGTGCTAAAAAAACAAGCGACTTCAAAAGGCTGACCTGCATTCCTCTGCGCAATTAGATATTTCTAATGTTACTTGTAAGGTGCGATGTTCAGTCGACCTTGCTGCAGCGAACAAAAGACAAAGCAAAGGGGGACAAGAACGCTCTCCTTGATTGTCGATGTTTTAAAGGTGAAAACATGAGGCTGTGCAGGGATAAATTATTTGGATGGAAGGAGCTGGCATGAGTTCAGAGGGCTTTTTTAAAGTAAACCAGATTGATTCTGGAGAACTGCGATTGGTTTATTTTCCTAGTCCCCGTGGTCTTTACATTAGGCCCACTCGTAATTGTCCTTGTGTTTCAGCTAATTCTCTATTTCCAGGGAGGAGATTGGGAGAGAATTTCTTAACTGACAAAAAACAAGACAAAAGAAAAAAAAAAAAAACTATGCTTCCTTTTTGATAAGGATTCATCTCATTCCTGAGCTGTTGACTTTTGCATTTCAGGAATATAAATGCAACAATAAACAAACTTTGCAAGACGACAGTAAAGTACAAAACCAAAATATCCTTAAAATAATATCAATTTATTTGAGAAGCAAAATAGTATATGATATTAAGACTTGTTTTTTAATATGTTGGCAATTGATTTATTTTCACACTGACATTTTTTCTTCATTTAAAGGTACACTATATAACTTTTTTTTTGTTCAAAATTAACACAATTTAACGTCAATCCTTCTTCCAAAATGTGTTTTTGTCTTACCCTGATTCACTATGTTAAGTATTATAAGTGTTTATATTTTCGACCTGTTGGGATGGTTTTTGTGGGAAACTGCGTACACGTCACTCAGCCGTGCTTGTCTTGTCATGTCCGTAAATAGAGAAAAGTTACTCCGGCTACTTTGACGTGTGTATAGTTTGGGAGTGGCATAGGTTAGTTGTCACAGCGAGTGAGAAAGGTTGACATGGAACAGCTAAGTCTCAAATCTCCGGGGAATCACCTGCTGGCAAAAAGAAAACCTGACATAGCTTGTAATAAAACAAGAATCAACATTAGCTTGGCTTTTCAGAGATGGCGAGAACTGAGGGATTGGAAATGTTGTAAAGGCGACATGGAGATGGCGGTTTTATTACTCAACAGGTGAGTAATATATTTTATTGAACAGATAAATTGACATATGTAGCTCTCTAACAGTACCATGTAAAGGAAGTATCGTGTCTATTAATGGGTAAAGCTACAGTAAAGTTTTCAGCTAGTCAGCTTGAGATACTTTCCATCTAAATTGGTTATCTTTCTATTGAATGTTTTATGAGCAGTAGGATAATCATTCATCCGCACAATCACGCAGAAGCGAAGCACAACCTAAATGATGTTCTTCCGCAAAATGCATGCAGTTTTGTTTTGTAACCACTAGGGGGCCAGAAGTTACATAGTGTACCTTTAAGCATAAATTATGTTTTGTTAGATTTATGCTTTAAATATGAATAAAAGAGTGTTAACTGGATAAAAAAATAAAAAAAAAACTTAATTATAAACTTTATTATCCTATGCAATTTTGCTGTCAGAGATGTTAAAATATTTTCCAGGAGATCAGGACAAATGCTGATTAAGAAAATGATTTTATACAGTGAAATCATTGGGTTAAAATTATAGTGTCATGTAAAAGAAACGAATGGTCAAAACGATGAAGGGTGTGAGTATTTCTAATTCAAGCAAGGCATGTTTTGAAATGAAGCCAAGGGGAACGGCACTAGAATGTCACAAAACTTTAAAGATCGACTATCTTTGGTTTCCTTTGTTCATCTCTGCTTAGCAAACGCATGAACATGAAACCTAATGAGCCATAGGGGCAGGTCTGTCACATAGAGAGCCAAACCTTTGATGACAATTGCTGTAGACATGATGTAATATGCGTATTAGAAGGACAGTTTTTATATAATAGATGGTATGAGGCTTTCAATTGCGAAACACTTGGCGTTGCATGAAAGGACCCCAGCAATTAACACATTTGTTGAACTTCCTATGCTGATGCAATGTAACAGCATACAGGCTTTAGAATATTGTGTTGCCAATGACCCCGCTAGATTTCCATGGTGTCTACTTTAATGTGTGTAATTGACTCTTATTAAAATTTCATTACTGGCACATAAGCTCTGCAAATGCCAGTTTGGACACATAATGGTATAATAATAACTTCTTTTAAAGTTTGCATTCTCTCACTTGCACACTTTGCTCTTCCTCGTTTACCCAATGACAATCTTCAGAGGGGGATGTTGGAAAGCATTTATTGCCACTGACTGTTAGATTGTAATCTATGTCAGATGTCTGGACTGCTTTTGTGTTGTAAGTAATATGTGTGATCGTCAGCGTGCCAGAAGGTTCCAATCTGTACCGTGCCTCATGGGAAGAGGCTGGAGTAGTCGAACCCTCACATCTCCAGCCTCAGTCTGGGGTAACAGCGCCTTTAAAGAGCTCTCCAACTGTCCTTAAGCTAACGGCCTTTAGATTGGTTCAAGCTCTGCGCCCAGGCAATTGCATCATTACAGACTGCGTTTGGTTTGGCCGAGGGAGAATGCATGTTAAGATTGAGCTGGGCTTGTGCAGACACTCCCTGTGCTATGCTAAACTATTCTACTCCACTTGCTTTTTTTATGTTTCTTAAAAGAGGATTCTTGCTGCTTTTTTAATCAAAATCACAGTAAAAATAGTAATATTGAGAGATATTTTTTTATAATTTAAAAGAATGTAATTTAAAAAATACAGTTCATTCCTGTGATGCAAAATATCCGCCATTTTGCAATGGTCAGGGTGCCGTCACTCACAGTAAGAATCAATGATAGCACAACATTGCACAGCTTCTGGTTGTGAAACTGCTGAGATTTAAATTCCCCCAAAAATTGGATAACCTTTCACAGGTGAGAATGTGTTGGTTTGTGTTTTTATATGTATTAACTCAATAATAAATTTTTACTATGGTACTTTTAATGTTTTTACTTTTGCTATGGTAATTTGCTCTCGAATGTTCATGGGCCGCTCCAATATGGTGGACGGCTTACGTATAGCGGCTCATTGAAATGGTTGCTTATGAGGAATCTATGTATATATATATCTATGTTTTCAGCATCATTACTCCAGTCTTCAATGTCACATGATCCTTCAGAAATCATTCTAATATGCTGAATTGTTTTTTTTGTTTTTTTTTTAAATCATTTTAGTGTTTATCGTTTTTAATAAACTCAAATAATTTTCATATTCCTATTTATTTATTTATGCAAGAAAATAAAATAAATAATAAAATAAAAAAATATTTCTTATAAAATAAATAGGAAAAATAATTTCATTCAGAAGTATCAAAGACTTTTACATTGTAAAAAAAGAAAAAGAAAAATGCTGTTCTTTTGACTCTTCTATATTAAAGAATCCTGAAAACATCATGGTTTCCATAACATTTATAATAATAAGATATGTTTCTGGAAATACAGTTATTTTATTATGTGATAAAAAAGACGGTCGAGTGATGTGAGAGACATTAGCGCAGCTGTGCAGGACAGAGAGTGTGAATAAATCAATGGTACTGAATGACTGAATGTTCATTCGCCACAGTATTTACATGGTACTCCAATTGGTTCATGTATAAAACATAGTATTACCATAGTACATGTCCAGAAAAACAAGTTTTTGTGTGTCTGCTATGGTCTTTATTTCACACTTTGCTCCAACGCTGTGCTATAGCTTCAGAAAGGACTTTAACTGTACATGTCCATGAATGTGCCTTATTTGTTATTTATTAAATGCAGCTTGATACAGTATGACATAGAGCCAGAGACATTTTGAATGGTTAAAATTAGCATCTTTGCGCTATAACACACAGAGCTAATCCCTCTGGGAGTGTGGGCGTCAAGAGACACAGACAAGAGCGTACACACAGCAACAGAGAGGATTACACATGTTAACGCTCATTACGTGCTGTTTTTGGCAGTTTTTAGCATATGAACAAGGAGATGAGAAAGCTTGTGGTGAGGTCATTTCAATCACGCTAGGCTTTGCAATACAGTCTTTTCTTTAATCTTTAAAAGAGTTTTTGCCCCTTAATAGCTGTAAGAAATTGCAGGCGTTTTGCTAACTTCCTCCATTGTAACCTAGTGCCCTCTCTTCATCTTCTAGACATGTTAGCAAACCCAATGTCAGCAAATCTGAACTCATGAAATGATTGGCTCGTTTTCTGAGCTGTTACCCTGACTCTTAAATGCTGTTTACACAGCCTGTTTACATGTTGCCTTCAAGTTGTGTCGGAATGATTGAGCACACATGTATGGCACAGCAGTGTCAAAATTACCAGTGAGAAAACTGTGGATTTTCTTCCTGACTTTCAGAATTGTGGAAATAATAATAATAAAACAACAACAATTTGAACCGTTGTCATACGAAGTGAACTCAGTGCAGGCTTCCTTGTTTACATCCGAACGCCAACTCAGTATTAGCCGAAGCTAAACACGTGAGCAGCATGACGCATGCGTGTGATGCTGACACAGGATCCGGCCAATACTGAGTTGGCATTCGTACGTAAACAAGGAAGCCTGTACTGTGTTCACTACGTATGACAACGGTTCAAATTGTTGAATAAAGTCAATATTTTTGTTTGTTTTTGCGCACAAAAAGTATTCTTGTCGCTTCATAACATTAAGGTTGAACCACTGTAGTCACGTAGTCATGCAGTACTATTTTAACCATGTTTTCAACTACCTTTCTGGACGTCAAAAGGTGCAATGACGTTGCTGCCTATGTGTGGATCAGATACCCTCAGATTTCATCAAAAATATCTTAATTTGTGTTCCGAAGATGAATGAAGGTCTTACGGGTGTGGAACTACATGAGGGTGAGTAATTAATGACAGAAATTTCATTTTTGGGTGAACTAAACCTTTAAGCTCAAAGTATACTTCACTTTTTACGCATATGCCAGGGTCAATGTAAGTCCGTGTGATGCGAATTTCATCATCAGAAGAGTATGCGTGTACTGTATGCGCACCTCCGGATTTTTGCAACTTTGTACGCGCAGGTCGCACATACGCATTCAATTTTGTATGCTGTAATTACTTTATCCACAAGGTGGCAACTGTGCCCTGGGGGCGTCGATTCACAAGGTAGTCAAAGAAAAACTGCATGAACAGAACAGACGGGAACACATGCAAGCTACAGTGACAATGGAGGTCTATATAAATGACAGATTGTGTAAAGAGGTTAGAAAGTACCCTCATTTGTACAACTCCAGCATGAAAGAATACAAAGACATTTACATGGGTTGTAACTCGTGACGAGAGATTGCTCAAAACTGCGCATGTGTCGAATGCCTGTGGATGCGTACGAGTCAAGTGAAGTATACTTTCCAAGGCTGTGCGTTCGACTGTGCACGTACACTAGCGTATGCGTAAAAAAACCCAGGGCTTTAAAGGCACATAGCGATTTCTCAAGACACCAAGGCATCAGGGACATTTCCTCTGAGGAGGTAAGGGAGGCAGTGCAATTGGATGAGAAAATAATCCATATTACAAAAATACAACTAAAAATAAATATTACAAAATATGACATGAAAAAGTGTATCAATCACTAGTTTTTCCATTGAGTCCACTGAGTTTCAACAGACCCACCTAAAGCGTTGCAGTGGGTTTGGTGGGGGGTATTTGAGACATGGTGAGAGGAGGCAATGCCTCCATCGTGCTATGATTGGTTATGATTGGATATGATTTGATAGTGCTTTAAATCCTTAAGTACATCTTCGTGTGTGTCTGTGACCAGTGTTTACCGAGCTTGATGACTAATGATCCAAAAATTTCGATGAATATTAAAAAGAACAGCTCAACATCAGTTCACTAATAAAATATATTGTTTAAACTATTACTGCCTTTAGTAAAACTGCTAAAAAACATTAACTTAATGAGATTTATACTTGGTCTTAATAAATATAACATTAATAGTATTGTTAATGTAAAAACACAAAATAGCATTGTATTTCTTTCTTCTTTTTTTTTGAAGTGTTACAACGTTAAGTTTAACTGGAACGTGAATTTACATTTGATTTATTTAACAAAAAAAAAAGAAAAAGAGGACTTTGCCTCCTAATTTTTCAGAACCATTTCATTTCACCACTGCAAGATATCTGTCAGGTATAGTAGGAACATTTTATACATCGTATTGAAAAAATTGCTCATAGCAGCTTTAATCATGATGCTGCTGCAACATATGCTTGATTTTATATGCACCTCGATCTTTGTCGTTTTTGTCCTGTTTGACCTAGTAAACAACAGTGGAGGAGCACTGGTGTAAAAGACTCACTAAATTTGCATGCCGCCCCATGTGTGTTTTCTGTATAGGGCTGTTTATTCACTGAAGGTCAGGCTTTTGTAAAGAAAAACTTCTTGCCCGATGAGATAAGAAAGCAAATTGCAGATCTATCATTTCTGTGCGTCTCTCTTGCTGTCTCTCTGCTCCTGTGTGGTGTTGACTAGCAGGGACTCTTGTGTGAAATCAGTGGAATAGCGGCTGGTCGACTTGATTTATGACTCACTCTGGGCTCGGCCTTATCAGGTGCACACAAGCCCCTCTTTCTCATGCAGCTTGTGTCTGAATGACAATAGAAGACCAGCAGCATTATACTCCAGATTTTGCCCCAGCTTTCTGGACACCACAGATTACATCTAGTTTATTGATTTACGGCGGCCATCTTGAGTCGCACACAGACAGAGTAGCTCTGTGCCATTGCAGTGATAGACTCGTTTTCAACTTGGCAAACAGCGTTTTTATGTGAACTTGCTCTAAACAATAAAAGGAACATTTGCAAGGGCATTCTCGCTATAGTTATAAGCTCTTGTAAAGAATGGCCGTGGGTGGCTGTTTTCGAGACAGAAGGTTGGAAATTTGAGCGATAAAACGGCAGTCTCGGTACCATCCCGTGAGACGAGACGTTAATGTTTGATGATGGAAGGGGGAAAAAAATAAAAGTGAAATCTGGGGCAAAGAGGTTTATTCTAAAAGCTCTGAAGGGGGAAGCAGTGCTCCACATTACTAAAGTGTTTCTTCCACTTTTTTCCCCTCTCCTCTCTGTAATTGAATCATTGCCATCTGTATCTCTAGAGATAAGATATGTTATTTGGGAAAATTATTTAAATTTAAGAAATGTGTTAGCTAATGTAATTAAGTTGAAATTACCACAGCTGCACTTCTTTGTTGGAAGTGTAATTATGTAATCTAACACATTAAATGATGGAAATGAGCATCACTCTGGCGGACTTAAACATCGAACGCCTTTTGCACCCATGCAGCTGAAGAGTGAATTTGCTTCTGTTCCGAAGATCGAATGGAGATGACTGGAGCAATTATGTTGCTTTTAGGAATTTACAGTAAAAACTGCTATAGCGTGGTATAAGCAATGCTATCATGGGTTTGATTTTTTGTGTTGGACTTCAAAATTTAGAGGGGCAAAGCCCCTTCTCTAGATCTTTTTAGTAATAAATTCATGTTCCAGATCTGTTTGATTTGATTATATTTACTATATAAGAATATTCACAACATTCTTCAATAAGCAAACACTATAGTAATACATTTTAATGTAATTAAATATTATAAATATATTAATTAATATAATTAATACATATTTAATATATACTATAATATTTTTTGTTTTCATTATAATTGTATGTTTTTATAATCGTAATATTATCGTTAAAGGTAGATTATGTACCTTTTTGAACCTTCATGTGTTGAAAATTAACAAAATACATCATCAATCTTTTTTTTCAATCTTTTTTCTTACCCTGATTCAATATGATAAGCCTGTTATAAGTGTTTAAATTTTAAACCTAGCGGGATGGTTTTCGCAGGAAATTGCATGCATGCGTCACTCGCCCGTGTGTGTCACGTCATATCCGTAAATAGAAAAAAAGTTGCTCCATTGGCATAGGTTACTTGTTACAACGAGCAACAACAAAAAAAGGTTGACATGGAGCCAAAAATCTCGAACCTCCAGGGAATCCTCTTTTTTTTAACAAACGCCGAACAGTGGAGAGTCTGTAATGTCTGTTACAGAGCTTGTAATAAAACCAGAGTTAACACTGGCTTGGCTTTTCGGAGATGGCGAAAACTAAGGGATTTGAAATGCTGTTAAAGCGACACGGACACGGCGGTTTCAACAGGTAAGTAATGTATTTTACTGAACAGATAAACTTCCATGTAACTCTCTAACAGAGTTCATTGTAAGAGCATTATCTGTTGTCAAGGATCAATAGTCCACACAGTCACGCAGAGCCGAAGCACAACCAAACAATGTTCTTCTGCAAAATGCATGCGGTTTTGTTTTTTAACCACTAGAGGGCCAGTAGTTACATAGTGTACATTAAAGGGTTAGTTCACCCAAAAATGAAAATAATGTCATTTATTACTCACCCTCATGCCGTTCCACACCCGTAAGACCTTCGTTAATCTTCGGAACACAAATTAAGATATTTTTGATGAAATCCGATGACTCAGTGAGGCCTGCATAGCCAGCAATGACATTTCCTCTCTGCTGAAATCACATGACTTTGGCGCTCCGAACCGCAGATTCGACACGCTGATTCATAGCACTCCAAAGCTTCCTGAAGCAGTGTTTTGAAATCGGCCATCACAATATAAGTCGTTATTTTGTTTTTTTTGGCGCACCAAAAATATTCTCGTCGCTTTATAATTTTAATATTGAACCACTGTACTCACATGAACTGATTTAAATATGTTTTTAGTACCTTTATGGATCTTGAGAGAGGAAATGTCATTGCTCCCTATGCAGGCCTCACGGAGCCATCGGATTTCAACAAAAATATCTTAATTTGCGTTCCGAAGATTAACGAAGGTCTTATGGGTGTGGAACGGCATGAGGGTGAGTAATAAAAGACAGAATTTTCATTTTTGGGTGAACTAACCCTTTAAGTTAGCATATTTAGGAAATACATCTAAATGGACAGTGGTAGTTAGTGAATGTTACACAATTATTTTGTGAATTAAGCCCACTAGTCATGGAAGACTAATCAATGTGTTCTATAGCATATTTTATGTAGTTTGGCTATTTTTATTATTAATTGTCAACTTCTTTTTCTGACCATTAGTCCGCAAATCCTCTGTACACCCTTCAAGTGTCATGAAGGTTGCAAGCTCAGAGCTACACCTTTAATTTGACTGAGCTTAGTGGTTATAAAAAACTGGATCACACACAGATCATCATTTCAGCTAATTTCAGTTTAGTTAAGTTTAAGTTATTGATTCGGACTGACAGTGGTGATGTCCAAGTGGATAGGTTTTGTAATTTGTCCATTCACCACATTGCCCTATTTATGTGGATTTGTGAACTAGTTGCTATCATGATATTGATCATGATTATCAAATTGACAGAATAATCAGCCAATCGCAGTGATGTGGAGGCATTGTCTTCTCTCATTTTTTCACCGTCAAATTCACGTCACATTCTGCCTCTCTGAAACCAATATGCATTTAATATCATTAAATATAATGCATTAAATATCACTGTGTTCTCCAGAGCTGCTGTATAGATAAATGAACTAAATTTATAACTAATGATTTTAACAATGGAAATGAATAAATACTGAACCATGTCACTACATATGTACACTACATACATAATACTGAGCAATGACACTATTTTCTTCAGAGCTGCTGCACAGCAAAAACAATCTTTGTTACATTATTTTCCTGCTGTAAAGCTACTTTGAAACAATCTGTATTGTAAAAAGAGCTATATAAATAAAGGTGACTTGACTTGAAGAAATCAGCAGATTAGAATGAATTCTGAAGGATCATGACCAGAGTAAAAGCTGCTAAAAAAAAAAATCAGTTTTGCCATCACATTAATAAATTACATTTTTAAATTACATAAAGTGGATCAAAAAAGTTCCATCAAAGTTGTCCTAAGAATAAGGTTTTATGATAAGTTTGATGAAAGGTTTTGATCCACTTCAAATGTTGACTACTGTATATTAAAATAGAAAATCTTTTAAATTGTAACAATATTTCATGAAATAACTATATTATCAAATTAATGCAGCCTTGGCGAGCATAAGAGACTTTATTCAAAAACATTAAAAATGTTAAAGATTTTAAACTTTTGAGCGGTAGTGTAAATGTACCTCAACTGGCCAGTTTTGTCCTTAATCTCTGTTCTAACTGAGAGTTTTTAACCGTTTTAAATGACACTGAAGAGTGCCTTTATTTATTAATAAAGACAGGGAAAGAGCATGCAAGCTGTTCGCAGATCGCATCTCTCTCTCTGCAGGCATTGTTTGTTTGTGTAAGCTCTGACACAGGCATCTTGCTACACTTCCTTCGGCATGCCATATTTGCAAACTCCCCGGCTCCCAGTTGCGTATGTCAAGTGTAACCCAATCTAATATGCCTGGCTGCCTGTGTTCAGATGGTCCGTTAGTGTGTGTGTGTGTGTGTGTGTGTGGGTGTGTGTGGGTGGGTGTGCGTCTGGGTGGCTGCCCGCTCTGTGCAGGCTGTGTGAAGGGCTGTCAGGGCTGGCTTCTCCTCCCAGCTCCCCCTTGGCTAAAGGAAATCACCCACACCTCTGCCACAAGTCCTGGACGGCGGCCGAGACACTGTCATGGATACGCACGTCAAATTGCCCTAGGATTAAACAACAACAACAACAACAACATATGGGCCGTATAACAGCTCCGAGAGGGAGTGGAGCTCCCCAGAGGGAAAGTGAATAACAGGAGACAAGTGACCGGTGCCTTGGCAGCCAGGGCCAGAGGAAGCTAGAAGAGAAAGCTCAATAGCGAGGGATTAGAGCGCAGCGGAGCAGGGATTAGCCACTGTGAATACAACAGAGGCTGCTGCGCTAATGTTCTCCTCCTGACACACGTCGCAAAACGTGCGCGCTCTCTCGCCGAGACGTATAGAACGAGCTCGGCTGAGTGTGAGGGGTAGCCTGCAGCAGATGTTGTTGGTTTAAGCGGGGGCATGTGGCGGTTTGAGAGGCATAACCCCATTATGAGCACAAAGAGTCCATAAAGAGCCTCCACTGACTCGCTTCAGAGCTCTGCATTGAGCAAGGCCCGAAACATATGCTGATTTAGATAAAAGCATGTGAACGCCATCACACTTACCGATGGGAGACTCAAATCATGATGGAAGCAAAGTGCTATTTGTCCTTTAAAAAAAAAAAAAAACTTAACGTTTTGTGAAAGTTGACTGTTTTTCTGATAAGTGAAAAAGACAGAAACATGAAATTGCCCAATCAGAATCATACAGTCATTTCTTTTTCTTTTTATTATTATTATTGCATGTCTTGGGGAATATTGTGGTTGTGAATTTGGAACTTTTCTCACAAGTTTCTTGTCAAATCATAAACATTTTAATATGAACTCAAAGGCCCGAAACATATGCTGATTTAGATAAGCGCACGTGAACGCCATCACGCTCACCGATGGGGAGACTCAAATCATTGTGGAAGCAAATTGCTATTTGTTCTTTTTTAATGTTTCTGAATGTCGACTTCTCATTTTGTATAGCTACCGTAGATTGAAAACATTGATCAGTTTTGCCAGAAAACAGTTTCTGCAGAAAATCTAAACTTCCCATAATTCTTGGAAATACATCAGTAATAAAATACAATCAATTACCCACCTATGCACAGTTTTTGGTTTGTATTTTATAGAATTTTATTGCTACAAAATACCTCTCAGTTTTCCTGAAAAAGACAGAAACATGAAATTGCTCAATCAAAATCATACACATAATTTCTTTTTCTTTTTATTATTATTATTGGATGTCTTGGGGAATATTGTGGTTGTGAATTTTTCTCACAAGTTTCTCGTCAAATCATAAACATTTTAATATGAACTTTTTTAAATCAAATTCTTACAAGGGCAAATTATCTCTATACTATCCACTTTAATTTTGTAGCTCCGTACTTGCTGAAAGACAACAGTTGTCATATTTGTGTAAATTATACTTTTAACTGTAAGGAATATCACGAGAAACGTCTTATTTCTTAAAATCGCGTTGTAACTGAAGTAGCGGCATATCTTTTCCTCAGGATTCTGAATTACATTAACAGATTATCGAAAAATAAAAAAAGATATTAGGGAAGGAACTTGGTTCAATACATCATTGGTTGATTGGATCTAGGCAGATCTGAATGCGAGCTTGTAGTCGACTATGAGGCAGGGGCTGAGTTTAAGTGAACTACATCAATGATTGGAGAAGTATGGCAAACTTCATGAGATGTATCTTTTCACTGGAAAAAAAAAAAGAGTTATGCCATTTTAATGCATGGATGAATTATTCACAATAAGAGCAATAACATGTATTTTAAAAATAGATGTGATAAATTTTCATTTTGACTTTAAATGAAAACACTTACAAGAATCAGAACTGAGTATCCAAAGCTATGAAAGAGAAATACAATGACAATGTGCAAGAATATTTCAGGTTTCATTTAAAGATTGAAAAAAAGTGAGAGTGAATTCCAGCTGACACTGGTCTGCCACATTGGTCAGACTTTACCCAGTTTTCAGAAACTAAGAGACAGTAGGAAACAAAGTAGAACAAAAAGGGTGAGTGAAATGCTCAGACCGTAATTGCAGCTTGTAAACGTAATGAATTGCAGTAATGCTGTCAGCAGAAGGTCAGTGTGGTGGGCCTTCTTCACTCCTGTTGACATGTCTGTCGGGACGTTGTGGAATACATCCCAACTGCACTGTTTGGCTTTGAGGCCTGGGGTTTTGGCAGCCCTGGAGATATCTTTCCCTAGAGCTCCAAAGAGAGCTTACACAGAGCTCTCCAGACCAGAAAACAGACCAGCATTGTATAGCGGTCCATTTCTCCTTAACAACGTGCAGTGATCTTGTCAAAAACTCGCTTATCATCATCAGCCAGCAGTTTTTGTTCTTATAACAATCTATAAGTTCACAGAGTTCTTTAGAATAGCTTTAATTTAACATAATTTAATTTAATTAACTTTAATTTAATGTTTTAAATTATGCTCTTGCCAAGATACAAAAGACTTCCATTAAAAGCCAGAGATCTCAAACTCATTTCTTAACAAATTCACCCTAGGGTAAAGAAATTCATTCATAAAAAAAAAAATCTCAATATCTCAATTGTTTCTACTCAGCGGCAATGAGATTAAAAGGAAAGTGAATTAAAACATTTACTTATGTCAGGTTTACATTCTTTCCTGTGCTTCCTTTCTGTTTCCTAGGTTATTATGCCCTAGTTTGTTGTCATGGTTACTGATTGCTTTGTGCACCTGTTTCTTGTTCAGTTTGTTATCTTCTGTGTATTTAGGCCCTCAGTTTTGTTCTACACACTATCCAGTATTGTCTTTGTGCACATGCCAAAGCTGTTACTTTTATCTATTCCTGTGACTCCTGTTATTTGGAATATATTCTTTGTTTTTGTTTATAAATAAAGTTATACAGCTGCTTTCAGATTGTTCCTTCATCTCCGCTTATCCCGCACAATCTCCTGTCTCCTTCGTCGCCGCTGGTCCCGCACAGTCTCCCTCTCCCCTCCTCTGCCAACTCCCTCCAGCCACTCGCCTTCATCTCTGCTGGCTCCCTTCAGCTCCTCAGCTCTGCCTGTGGTGGCCCGGCCCACCTCTTCTCCACCTCTGCCGACTCCCTTCAGCTCCTCTTCTCCGTCTTTTGTGGCTCTCGCCATGCTCCCTGGCTCTCGCCTTGGGCTTCCCGGTCTCCAGACCCGCCTTGATGTATGGACCCCATGGCTCCACCCCAGGCCTCCGAGCACGATTCTACCTCGCTCTGTTGATTCTTTCGGTTCCACCTTGGCTACACTCTTTACCAAGGACTGTCATTCCCCTGGCTCCGCCAGGCTCCCTCGTCCCTCTGGCTTTGCCACAGGCTTCTAGGCCTCTGGCTATACCTCAGCCCTCCACCCCATCTGTTACACTGGGCTCAGCCTTCCCTCCGGCTCCACCGTTGTCCTTGGTCGCTCCGGCTCCACCAAAGATTTCAGAGCACCCATCTTTGCCTTGGTCCCATGAGCCGTTTGCTACTCCTTGACCCTTCAGACCTGCAGTGTTTCCCCTATGTCTTTGGCCCCTCGGCTTAGCCCGGATCTCCAGCACTCATGGCTCCACCTCTGTCTGAAGCCCCCTTGGTTCCACCCGGATTCACTGCCGAGGCTCCACCCTGGCTCCTTCCTCCATTGTTTTAGTTGTGGGCTTTCATCCTCATGGCTCGGATCTGGGTTGCTCCCTGGCTCCTCCCTCCATCAGTTCTGCCGTCGGTTTTCCTCCGGTTCCTTGCTCTGTGGCCCCTCCCTCCGCCAGCTTCTCTGTGGACTCTTCCTCCCATTCTTCCATGGGCTCTTCCTCCTGCCCCTCCCCTTTTTCTGTTTTCACTCAGATTTTTCCCCTGAGATAAAGACTCTAGAATCTTAGTTGTGTTTCCTTTAGAGTTTCAGAAGTAAGCTTAACAATGACAAAGATTCCAAAGATCAAAGTTAGAATTCAATATGATTTTTTTTTCTGAGACCAATAATTATAATTTTATAACACAGTTTTATACTTTATATACTTTGTAGGTTCACAGTTGTCTTATGTTTACCTATTTTTTATTTCTCCTTTAAGGAATTTTGAGCTATGAAAGAGGATCTGAGCGATAAAATTTCCTCTGGGAAATTCTCAAACTGGAAAATATAAACCATCACGTGTCAAAAACGTGCAAACGGTCATTCTCAATTTCAGTCTATTTTCACAGTGTCTGTCCATCCCAGATATATACTTTCATTCTCCTGTGTCCTTCATTGTCCTGGCCCCTCTACTATAATCTGTCTTCAGTTTTACAATGTAAAACTGTATGCGTATTTGTGCTTGCTGATAATGAGAATCCATTTCTCCCACCCTCTAAAAATGACCGTTGACAAACAAAAGGCAGGAGTGTGTTCCTAAATTTCCTGCAAGGCCATCAGATGGGGATTATTATTGTTTATGTCTCTGGCCTGCCCGGGCCGCTCGGCTACCCCGCGCTGCAGAGTTGGATCTCGCCTCGCCCTGCCTCACGCACCTCCATGATGGATGACCATTAAGGCAGCTTATTGGAAATAGCTTGATTTATAGCCTACCGCTGCCTCAGTCTAATGGCTTCATTTCTTTCTACCGGCACATGATGTCAAAGCCAAGGTCATTGTAGAAACGGCCCCTTTGTTGTGTTTTTTTGCTTGCTGATGACCAGAAGAGGGTGGGAGGTGAGGTGTGTAGCTCAGAGACTGTTTTCATATTTTGCAGTGACGATGAGTGAAAACAAGGTATATTTTACTGTGTGTGGCATGGATATATGTATTAAAGATTTTAATCATACAGACTCTTTCCTATTCTGCTTTCGACCGCTTCGCCTGTCCTCTCTTCACCTGAATGGGTAGTAGATGACATGTGCTTCTTTCCACTAGCTGACTGAGGCTTTATGGTCAGTTTTGATCCGTCTGTTACTCACATCCCCTTTAAATGAGCTGCATCAAATATGCCCTGCTCCCATTAAGGGTCTGGTCAATAAAAACGCCATTAGTACTGTAAAACCAGACAATATTATTAAGTCCAAAAGAAATATTTCATTTTCTAGATCAGGCTTTATCAGGGCCCTCAATGACTTTCTCATCAGTATGTGCTTAAGCTATAGCTAAGAGAATGAGAGAAACTGCCTAATTTTACCAATGACTACTGAATTACATATTGAATATTCATGATATATTTTCAACGATTTTGCTGGTGATTTAAAATTAAACAGCATTGTGAATATCATAATGATTGAATGCACTATTTGGCCATTAAGTTTGCTGTATCATTGGACTAATTTAACAATTGTTAGTAGTATCTGAATGTTAAGATGTTAAATTCATACTATGAATCAGTTCATGTTCACAAAAGATTACCAAATAGCAAATAGACTATCAGAGTAGCCAGTGATATCACACGTTTTTTTTAACGTATGTGAAAATCATACTAGGTCTTTCTGTCTACATGTGTACCAGTTTCATACTGTATGTTTAATATTCAAGTATAGTGCTTGGTAAAGATATTTAATAGCATTATAGGGTCTCAACAAGGTATCAGATATACATTGTGTTATCTGGTATAAGTTTTAATGTGCGTGCTGTTACATATGTAGAAATTAATTAGCATACCATTCTCTCTTTAATTCTCAAATTAAAATAGAACCAGTTCACCAAGTTCAGTTGTCATTTGGCACAGCCTTCAATTACAAATTTGACATATCCAACTAATCACCGCCCACATGCACAAAATGGTTAATTTATCATTATTTGTTATAATACGTATTGGCATGTATTTCTTCTTTCTTGAACTCTTTAATAGTTTTAATAGTTTCAGAGTGTGTGTAGACGTGATTGTGTGGGTGATACATGTGGATTCCCACATGTTTGGCAGTTTAGTAGCGAGTAAATCATTAACAGGTCTTGATGGTGTCCATCTCATTAGGTTTTTGTCAGCCTCGGTTTTGTGCTCTTCCTGGTGCTTTTTAATCACTGAACAAATACAGAAGCTCACGCAGGGCTTGATTTATAGCATTGGGCTGATGTGTCCTGGGAGTGTCTAGCACACAGGTGTTCTACAGGTCAGGGTCAGGGCCAAAGCCACACCACCAAGACACACCATCTAGTGTTTTCACCTAAACACCCACGGTCAAGGTTTAAACAGATGTTAAAGGATTAGTTCACTTTAAAATGAAAATTACCCCAAGCTTTACTCACTCTCAAGCCATCCTAGGTGTATATGACTTTCTTCTTTCTGAACACAGTCTGAGAAATATTAATAAATATCCTGACGCATCCGAGCTTTATAATGGCAGTAAGAGTATGAGCTGAAGAAAGTGTCTCCATCCACATCCATCCATCATAAACATATTCCACACGGCTCCTGGGTCCATATTTAACAAGTTATGAAGTAAATCTAGCTTCCGCC
>RJVU01080244.1:418372-442075 GCA_003731715.1 Anabarilius grahami | reverse complement strand
CATATATATATGAATTTGATGTTACTGTCATTTTGCCTTGTCCCATGTACAGCACTGTTGTCAACATTTGTTGTATTAATATGCGCTTTATAAATAAATTCAATATTGAACATTGAACTCTTAAAAATAAAGGTTCTTTATTGGCATCTACGGTTTCACAAAGAACGTTTAACATCAATGGAACATTTCTGTTGCACAAATGATTCTTTATAATGGAAAATGGTTCTTTAGTTTATTAAAATGTTCACAAAAAAAATTCACACACACAAAAGAAAATGGTTCTAATAAGAATTGTTCACTGAATAAGTTCTATTATTGGCATCACTGCGAAAACCCCCTTTTGTAACCTCTATTTTTAAGAGTGTTCTCGCTCCGTAATGGTGTTTGATTGTATTGGCATGAATACATTTTATTTTTTTTACATTTTTATTTATTTTTTAATTTTTTTAAAAATATTTAATAGAGGTAAAAAAAGAAAAGAAAAAAAAAGTTCAACGCTAGAAGCAGGTCTCAAAGACTAAGTTACTAAATTAATACTTGTCAATAAATGTTAATAAATGTCAAGAAGCACAGATATGCAGGCAAATTCACTGCCTTAACTGATAATAATAAGAACCATTATTAATACTTGAACACCAATAATAAATTAGCACCAAATCAGCTTACTGGACACTGGAGTAATAGCTGCTGAAAATTCAGCTTTGCTCACAGGAATAAATTACATTTTAAAATGTATTAAAATATAAAACGGTTCTTTTAAATTGTGATAATACATCATACTGTTTTACTGTATTTTTCATTAAATAAACAGATTTTGTGAGAATAAGAAACTACGGTAACACTTTCTATGAAGACCATGCTTATTATGATTTATAGGCCCATTTATACTTATTTATAAGTAAGTATTACTATTCTATAAATATATTTATAAACCTTCATTAAGACCTATACGGCATTATAAGAATAGTTCTAGTTACATTTATATTGTTTTTATAATTACTTATAAGCCATGCATTTGCTTTTTCAATGTGCATGCTCAATATCCATTAAGCACTGATTTATAAATGATCAGATATAAAATACTTCCAGAGACATTTGTTTGCTGTACCAATTCATTATTAATTATGTCTTTAATGGCTAGTGTTTGCATTAGAGGTCATGAATGGTAATTTTGATTTTGCAAGTATGTAACAATAAAAAATATACATTTTCCCAACTGTTTGTATTTCTGATTTCTGTGTTTTTTTTTTATTTATTTATTATTGTTCATTACTTACATTTACAAGTAAGCAACCTACAGTGTATAATGAGCACATCTTCATGATTTCTTAACATTTGATTTAGGAAAATTGCATCCTGTGTTTTCACTTTACTTAAAGCCATAATGATGCATTTATAGAGATTAGCAATAACTGTATTATTATACACAATAAGTATTTATAAGAACACAATATAAAGCTATTAACAATATATTCAATAATTTGACAGAAATAAATGTGAATAAAATGTCATTGTAACTATAACATAACATTATAGCACGTTGCATCTTAATAAATACATTCATGGAACCATACGACTGACTAATTAGTACTTATAAATCAGTGTATAATGGATTATGAGCATGAGCATTGAAAAACCAAATTTATGACTTACATTTATATTATTTATATAATTAATTATATCTATAACTGTTCTTATGTGGTATAGATCTTAATAAGCCTTTATAAATATGTTTATAAAATAGTAATACTTGCTTATTAATAAGTATAAATGGAGTTATAATTCATTATAAGCATGGTCTTCATAGAAAGTGTTACGAAACGACTTTCAAAAACATTTTTAATCAAAAACAATTTTAATTCAGGCCTACTGTTATCTCAACTCAATGACGTTTTTTCTTTTTCTTTCAGGTTTGTTTTCATTCGTCAGATACTAATTGTGGGGATTGGGCAGGGTTCATGCAGGGTCACTGTAATGTAAAGTCAGTGTGGGGTAAAGTTTGCTTGCGCTTCACTGATTTGAGGGCATTCCAGTCCTCCCAGTGGGGTAAACTCAGTCTCGTTCTACTCCCAGCAAAGTCATGACCTCGACTCGGACCCTGTTCACTGAACTGCCTCAGTTACCTGACTAAGATTCCATAAACACACACACACACACACACACACATGGATATGGCACCTCCTTCCCAACTACATGGGTGGCAGAGAGCTGAATTTACCCAGAGGCAAAACACAAAACCCTTACAACATAATAAAACGTGACAGCTGTTTTACCTCATTAAAGCTCACCTCAGAGTGAGCAGCATAACATTGCTTTTCTGAAGCTAAAGCTGGTGTCGCTAAATGACTTATTTTCTCCAAAATGTGAACCCATCTTGCAAGGTTCACATTATCATATCAGGAATACCCTTCCATTTGGCCGAGTTTGCAGTAAACACTGTTGCCTGATATCCGCACTCAGCTCCATTAACTGCCCTGACTGCCGAATACACATGAGAAAACTGAAGACAGCAGACACTGGAGGCTGTGAGACAGTATGAGTAACAAGGTAGTGTAATTCAAGGTGCTGTCGAGATGTAAAACGTGGCTGCTGTAATCTGCAGAAAGGTTGGGCAATGGCCGCAGGCTGCTCTTTTAGTTTTCAGAGACGCAGGAACAATCAGCCTCCATGCCAACAGAGCCTCATGGTTAGCTTCTAATCTCCTGTGAGTTAAGCCAGATAGTGGACAAAGCTGATTTCTGCGCCCTGTTCTCTGGATCCATCTTCGGAGCACGATTCAATTATTTCCTTACTCAGCTGCTGGAATTAAGTTACAAGAGCCTGTAATGCAGTTCCAGAGACTGTTCCTGTCCAGAAAACAACGCCAATCACCATGTCAGAGCCTGAAAGTTTGTGTAGTACCTGCCCTGAGCAAAGGGTTCAAGAGCTGACATAGAGAATGAATTTTAAAGGCGGAAGAGTGACACCAAGTTTTCAGATACACGTTAAATGAGTGTTTTCTCTTTAAGCTGTATTGATTTTCATGTACGGTACATGGCGCCGCGAAAATGAGGTCTGTCCCGTGGTTTTGTGTTCCACACCAATCGAATGGAAACTTGAGACGAGGT
The DNA here is from genome assembly GCA_003731715.1 of Anabarilius grahami. Lineage (NCBI taxonomy): Eukaryota > Metazoa > Chordata > Actinopteri > Cypriniformes > Xenocyprididae > Anabarilius > Anabarilius grahami. The sequence continues at coordinate 438,968 of RJVU01080244.1, read as the reverse complement.
ACGACCAGGCCGTCTGGCAGACGTTTGACTGAAATGTTTGAAAACCGAGTCGACGAATTTCATGGAAGGACGCAGAGCCCTCGCAAGGACACTGTCACTCTTTCATGAAGTTCACCACGTCTGCCTCTGCTTGATTAGGAAAGGCTAAGGTCGGCTGTTTGTGAAGACCATACATACAGGACTGTGTTTAAACAAGGAACGTGGACCACGTCATGGTGGATTAGCAAAAAACAGACTCGCATTACTTTACGCACATTAGCATTATGAAAGAACCACCGAGAGGTTGTTTCCTGCAAACACCCGCACACAGCTGTACATTCAGCTGGTTTATCCCCTTATCTGTTTAAAAATTTATCTGCACAGCTTTTTGCCTTGTAATTCTTTTGCACCAAGTGTCATAATCTCTCATTGCACTACGTAGATCTTAGCGATAACAAGCTAGCTGAGAGTCCAAGGGCTTGTTTGGCCGTGACTCCCACCGTGCAGGGGGTTCCTGTACAGGGGCCTGGAAGAGAGAGACTATGAACTGACTATGACACCGAGCCGGACCGGTCCACACTCACCTCCACACAGCCCATTGTGAAATATAGTCTGTACATAGACAGTCACTCTGAATAATAGGCCTGGTTGCTGTAAATGTCAGCTCTTTAAATCACATCGGAGCTTGGCGGTCAGGCACAGAATGCTTCATCACTGCTTAAACTACAGACGGCCATTTATTATGTGTATGTTTATAAATCACTAAGGAGACCCAGCGTTCCTCCCGCCCATAAAAGAGAAAGAGTGAACAGAGAGAGGGAGAGGAACAACATATAGGACGTGGTCTTTGGGGCTGAATGTCAAAGGAAATATGAGCGGGCTGGCTGTGAGAAAGATAACAAGCGCTGCATATTGGACATTGCTGGAGCACCACCTGGTAAAAGTTGATTAAGTGCCCACCTCCCAGAGACAGCAATGCGATGGAAGAATCCATTCTCCTCCTCCTAGACCCCGTTTTTTTTCTCTCTTCTTCCATTAAAGGGATCCTATCAAGAGGAATTAAGTTTTCTTGTTCATTCGTGAAAGCGTTCCATAGTTTCATACTATGAAAACATGCTGTATCTATAATACCTCAAAACTTCCTCCCCTGTGCAAAAACAAAGAGTACTTATTGAAGAAAAAAGCTCATGATCGCACACATTTAGACTCGTTTTAATGTTCATGGTGAGGTAATAAGGATGAATTAGGATATAACGCTGCAGCATTTTTTTTTTTTTAATTGAGATGCTTTGCTTGCTATTGTCACAAATACGTTCTGTTTAGTTTTTTATCATGTCGATACGAGTTCTTGTTAGTTACTATGGTTTCTGATTAGTTCATCTTTGTCCAGCTGTTCCTGTTTAGTTCTCTCATTTACTATGTGTATTTATACTCCCTGTTCTGTTCAGTCCTTTGTCGGTTATTGTTTTGTGTATGTGGAGGAGTTCTTGTGAGTCACCAGTAAAGTTTATTTTGTTGCATTATCCAGTGTTTATCTTCTTTATTCCTCTACTAAGAATAACTGACCTCTCAAAAAGCAAATGGACTCACCTGCACTGCGACTCCTTCTCTCCAAGAACTGAAAGTGGCTGGGGTACTTGGCCTGGATGCTCCAGAAGGAAAGCCTCTCCCTCACAACCAGTGATCCCGAGGCACCCACAAAGCTTGTCCATGAACCAAAGCCGGATAACAGCAAAGCCCCGGAGTCGACACAAGCAGGTCAGTCCACTTCAGAGCCAGGAGCGGACCTAGACCTGATAGATCTGTGGCCCACGGATCCAGTTCACACCCAACTCCCCACCCTTGAGTCTTCGTCTTCCTCACTGGTCCCCTCTAGAAATGACCTTGACTTCCTGATTCCGTCTCCATCGCTGGTCACGTCCAGTCCCCTAGATCCGTCAGCACCACAGGTGTTGTCCAGCTCCTCGGCTCTGCCCCTGCTGCTCACTCCGTGCGGCTCATCTTCCTCACCTCGGGCTTCCCCTCCATCAGCTAGGCGCGAGGCCGAGTCCCTGGCTGCACCTCGGGCATCCAGGCCCATGTCTCCACCTCGGCCTGTCAGCCCGTCGTCATTGCCTCAGCTCGCCGCTTTCTCGTCACCTCCGCGGCCTATCTACCCTGAGACTCTGCTGGGCTACCATGTCACTCCAGGTCGGTGTCCAGCGGTTGATCTGCCCCTTCAGTCAGTCGTTTCTGTCATGTCTGTATGAGTTCTCGTTAGTTACTATGGTTTCTGATTAGTTCATTTTCGTCCAGCTGTTCCTGTTTAGTTCCTTCATTTACTATGTGTATTTATACTCCCTGTTCTGTTCAGTCCTTTGTTGGTAATTGTTTTGTGTATGTGGAGTTCTTCTTGTGATTTAACATTTAAATTTATTTTGATGCGTTATCCAATATTTATCTTCTTCATTCCCTACTGAGCTTTACAGCTATGATGCGGAATATCCGCGGAAGTAGGCCCTTCTCATTTCACAGATAGTTTGTTTCTATATAAAAATGTAGGTACAATGTAAATTATTTGCTCTGGCTCCTGTTTCAAATTATTTTGATCCGTTATTATGCTTGTTGTTGTCATCCGTTGTACAAGCAGGTTGTTCAGTGTGGTATTTGTCCCGCCCCTCCTCCACTGGGATAGGATGGCTGGGTAAAAAGTGACTGTGATGAGCGTTGCGTTTTACCCAAAGTTCAACATTCTTCAGTTCTCAGTAAAAAACGCAGAGTGCTCAGAGCTCAGCATGAAATGGACGCTCAGCGCCTCATCATGTTGTTGCCGTTTTAAAAACGCGGCAATCCCATTGGAAACAATTGGAAAAATGTGCTAGCCTCGGGGAAAAAATGCTTAGGTGCGCACATGGCAAATGTAAAATGTGTGAAATCTGCCAAACTTTACTCTGTTTTTGGGTGTGTAGCACCTTCCGCTCTGCAGATCCATTTGAAGGATTCTAAATGAGCAGCTGAAAAGGATTTTTAACAATATCCTGAAGCATTTCAGTTAATCTTGACTGTTGTGTATCACTTTATGAATCTGTAACAATCTAAAAGCTTCGCAAAAAAGACTGACAAAAATTTGTTGGACATCCATCATGATGAATGACTGGGTCCTCACAAAGAATTGTATTAATATAATATTGTATAAAACAGATCAGATTTTTATTCTAGCTTTGAATGCAATTCTGAAGATACTGTAAACAGCAAACAACACCTGGGCTTACTGCAGTTCAATACATACATGCACATACAATGTCATTGTGCCTTTTTTGGGGGGTAAAACTGCTTTAATTCAACACTGCATCAAAACTGACCATTCATTTTCTGAATACACATATCTGGATTTATTGTGCACAATTTATCAGTGCATTTTATTACAAAGAAAAACAGTATTTGTCTTAGTAATCTTTCTGTATGTAACAATTTGCTTTGCCTCTAAAACAACTTTCCTGTTTGGCTGGTATCAACTAGGTTGTATGGGTTATTGGTTAATGTTAATTAATAGCCAAATAGCTGTTAAGACACTGTTGTAGGGTAGGTGCCTCCCCCCATTCATTATAAAATATGCCATATTATGTAAGGAAAATTAGATGTTACAGTCTTTTCATTTGACGTCTTTAGATTCTGAATTCACCAAATGTTGAGTGTTTTGAAATACGTGTCCCAAACACCCCAGAATCACGTCATTGGTTGAGCCAATGTCAGTCCACTCAAACAAACAGCAAGTGCCACAAAGCCACAGTGTTTACAGTCTTTGGGGAAGTCACCCTGCAAATGGTTTAGTTTAACCCGTCCCAGCACATGAAACTCGTACAGAAGTAAGTATTTTTACATAAAAAGCTCTAAGAATCAATGCGTGTGTTTGTAAAAGGATGCCAGCTGCAGACCCTCTGTGACTTCATAGCATTACCGCAAATGAACATATCCGTCTCCACAATGCCACAGACATCTTAAAGCGCCTATGGTTTCTTTATAGTTATAGTTTCCCGTTGCAAAGTTTCTCCCTTTCTCCGTCTCTTTTTCCATCTTTCGGATAGAAAGTGCACAATTACACCAAACCAACTTCCTCCATTTCCCATCAAGTCATTCCCATTTATTCTCTGCACGATCCATGTTCTTTGTGCCCTTGGACCAGAGGAAAATAGCTGTCCATTCAGGGGCAGGAAAGATGAAGTACACAAGTGAACACTGTGGCCACCATGTCATGTTTGTAAATTATCCTCTCCGGTCCACAAGGAAAAAATGCTGAGCGGCGCAGAACGGCAGAGAGATCTGGAGCGGTGATATACAGTCCTCCACAGCTGAGAATTAATACACAGTTTAGTTCTGCAAGCCGAGAGAGTCTGTAATTAATAAAGGGGAAGAAATGTGCCAAGAAATGAGTTTATAATTAATCTCAATGTTAATACATCAGGGCTCAACACTTAGCCTGTTTTTTGTCATTTTTATCTCCCCTTTTCTCTACGGGTGGTTCTGTGAATCTGCAGGCAGCTGGGAAGCCCACCCTAATCCTTGGCTTCCACCCCCGAGAGCTCCTGGGTGAGGCTTAATTGAGACGTATCTGTATTGACTGATGCAATCTACAAGTCGCTCATTGAATATGAAAAATTGAGTTTGGAAGGAGGAGGAAAAATCAATCATATGGATCAACATGTACGGGTTCCGCCCGCATCTCCATCCCCTCCCACGGTCTTTATTGGATATCTGCATGAATAATGGACTCCTCACAGACGGCAATTACCACAGCTGCTTCTTTATTAAAGGAGGAAGGATGGCTGCAATATCTACCGGCTTGGATAGCCGCTGACCAATCAGGCGCATGCTGAGGTCACCATAGTCACCACGGTCAGTGTCCTCAATGTGGCTGCAGCATTTTTGTTATCCTCTTTTCTGCTCTTGAGATACACCGTGTCTAGTGTGAAGGTTCTTTTTAAAAGGGGTTTTATCATGAATAATAGAAATTCCCTTGATCTTTTGTCAAAGAAGCACAGTGTAAATTTTACAATTCAAAACTTCCTGTCCAGGGAGAAGAAAAAACAACACATTTATTGAAACTAAGCAAGAAAAATGGCTCGTTCAGAACTTCAGAAATTTTCTAACCTCATTTTTTTTTTACTTCACATGACCTTTCTGATGGATCCCAATGTTAGAAACAAACAGCTGAAACTCCTGATAAATTCAGTTTGATCTGACAGTATATGCTGCACATTTTAGCATTTTAAATTGATTAATGAGCCTGTCAATGTACAGTAATGCCCTATAGAAAAGAAAAAAAAAGATCTCTTGAGATCTCTTAAGAGCAGAACAGTGGCTCAGTTGGTAGCACTGTTGCTTCACAGCAAGAAGGTTCTCGATTTGAGTTCCAGTTGAGCCAGGAGTCTTCTCTGTGTGGGGTTTGCATGTTCTCCCTCTATTGGCATGGGTTTCCTCCAGGTTTTTCTCCAGTTTTCCCTATAATGCAGGACCGGTGAGATGGAGACAGTAATTTACCTGTAGTTGTGAGTGTTAGATTGACCATCCGTCCATGGTATTTCCCTCCTTCTGAGACCTGGATATCCTAGGACAGGATTTATTATTTTTTTTATAAATGGGGATATAATGCATTTATTTATGTATGAGTGAAAACAAAAAGTTGAAAAAAATCAGTAAAATATATTTAAAAAAATTTTTTAAATAGAAAACAGTTTTTGATTTTAATAACATTTCACGTATTTTATGTATTTTTGATTAAGTAAATGCAGCCTTGGTGAGCATAAAAGATTTCTTTAAAAAAAATCTTACTTATTCCAAACTTTTGACCTGTATTTTACAGTGGCCCAATAGTGCACAACACAACGAAATTAAAAAAACAAACATAAGTTCACAACACAACGAAATCGAGCTAAAACACAACCGAAATGCTCCCGATCACTAGGGGGCTCAAATTCATGATTTTGAATTTTTCATGTTGATATACAATGTTTGCATACTTAAAACTAATCATGGTATTGATATCTTTGTAAGACTTTACAGAACAGTGCAAGGAAATCTAACTTTACGAGCTCTGTGGTCGGGAGCATTTCCGTTGTGTTGTTGTTCGATTTCGTTGTGTTGTGGCTTTATTTCGTTGTGTTGTGAACTTATGTTTGCTTTTTTAATTTCGTTTTGTCGTGCACTACTGGGCCACCGTATGTATTAGTGTATATGCATATGAAATAAATTTATTTATTGTATTGACATTGGCTCAATTTATATTTTAATGTTATTTTATGTAATTTTAAAGTAAGAAGTAGAGTCTAGAAGTAAAAATTAACAATTTGGCATTAGTTGATACTTAAATTTATCATAACCAGAGTTGGGGGTAAAGCATTACAAGTAACTTGAGTTACGTAATCAGATTACTTTTTTCAAGTAACTAGTAAGGTAATGCATTACTTTTAAATTTACAAAAAAAAAAATCTATTTTTTTTTTTCTTCAAATAAGTAACGTAAGTTACTTTGTTTTCCTGTGTATTGACTGACAGCTCTCCTGTCCCCATGTTGAGAGAAATAAAGTGCAGAGGTGTTGTGTGCGCTGTGTGAACATGATGGTTATTGTAGTTCTAGACTAAATGTGAGCATGCATTTACTCATCTCACTTGCACAAAAACAGAGTCAGTATTCCTCAAAATGAATAAAAACAGTAAAATGCAAACTCAGAATATTGCACAAACCTGCAATAAAGTATTTAATCTCACTTTATTAATCAATGTCTTTCCTGCTGACCTTCGATGATCCAATTCAACCATACTAATAAGCAAAAATGACTTTAGATAAACATCTTTTTTTTTATTGCTGAAGTAAGAGTGTTGAACTTTTTAATGTGATTTTTTTTTTTTTTTTTTGCTATTAAAAAACAAACAAGCAAGCCCAGCCCAGGGGAGTATTCCAGAAAGCAAGGTTAACTTACCGTCACATATACCCTGAACTCTTGGTTGATTAACCTAAACCTTGCTTACTCGAGGTATGCTGGTTCCAAAAACGCATCCGGGAGTAAGTTCAGCCAACCCAGAGTATGTTCCCGGTTAACACACAAGACATTCTCAACAGAGTGACGAACCGATGATTCACCATGGAAACAGACAGTAAGAAAAAGAGTGCCATTCTACTTTCTTCTTTTTCTTTTGTTTAAGGCCGATTTACATAACCTGCTTAGTGCACATCGCCAATCATTGTGCAAGTTGTGCAATCATTTTTTTTTCAATCTTTTAATTTAATAAGTAATCTTTATTCACTGAGAATAAGAATTATAATGTTTGTTTGATGCTAATTATTTAATAAGATATCACATATGTGTTTTATTATAAATTATAGTATAGAAAACATCTTGTTATATAAAGGGGGAAAAAAGCAGATCCATGTGTGAGATGACAGTAAAATAAATACATATATTAGAATTGAATAAACATTTAAACATTACTGCTTTGTAATATATATATATAGATAGATAGATATAGATGCTTTCAACGGTTTCTAACCTGCTCCGGAGCAGGTTATGTTCATAGAGTAAGTTGCTATGGCTACTTACACACCCTGAAAGTTACCTTTGTTTTTGGAACCGATAGTTGAGGTTATCCGCTTACTTACTCTTAAAAATACCCAGCTATGTCACATAACCTGCTTTCTGGAATACCCTCCAGGTGAGAAAAAGTAAAAGTAATGTAACACTAGACTGGGTAAACCCAGCCTGATCTACCGGCGATTTGATTTCGCCCGGCAACTCAGTCTGGAAACCCGTACATTCATTTCTACTGCTTCTGTTACACTTTTGCGGGAACCAATCACAGACTGGCTTATCCACCTAGCTCGCTATTGGCGGGTATAACACGATGACGATAGAGAAGCGACCGCAAGCACGACTATCAATCCAATTCATTNCTAGACTGGGTAAACCCAGCCTGATCTACCGGCGATTTGATTTCGCCCGGCAACTCAGTCTGGAAACCCGTACATTCATTTCTACTGCTTCTGTTACACTTTTGCGGGAACCAATCACAGACTGGCTTATCCACCTTGCTCGCTATTGGCGGGTATAACACGATGACGATAGAGAAGCGACCGCAAGCACGACCGTCAATCCAATTCATTTTAACCTCTCGACGATGCTGAATGACTTCTTTAGGTCAGCAAACAAATCGCTCGAGTGGGTGTAAATACCACTCACTTTCATGTTTTTTTTGCACAACCTGCAAAAATCGCTCGATGCCATTACTGCTTCTGCAAACCGCTGATCAATGCTACAAACCAATACAAACTAAACCTGTCTGGAGTTTTTGTGTCGCTCTGCAAAGTACGTCACCTGGATCGTTGATCCGATTGGTGGAAGGACTATCCAATTGCGTGAATAATGCTCGTTGATCACGCCTCTTGTGCAGTAGAAAATACATACAAACTCCCCAGACCAATGTTAAATTTTAAATTGAGCTTGGTCTGGTGATAGCCAGACAAATGTAACACATTTACATTTACATTTACTTTAACCCATACATTTACATTTACATTAACACATTACTTTCCATAAAAAGTAACTAACACAGTTAGTTACTTTTTATGGAAGTAACGCAATATTGTAATGCATTACTTTTAAAAGTAACTTTCCCCAACAGTGATCATAACTGTCATAAATATGAGATAGGCAGGATCTAATCGCAGAAGCAAACGGGAACAGAACAACCAATAACGTGATGAGAAGAGACCAAGAACTGAAAGAAACGCAGAGCTTAAATACACAGAGCAAATTAATCAATGAAATAGAGAACAGGTGCAAAACTTAACCAAACAATGAACATCCATGGAAACTGAACTGAAGTACGTATCAAACCCACCTAAAAACAGAAACTGACACACTTAATAATAATTTCAAGGGTCAGAGAGAGGGTGAACAATGATTATGATTATGAACTGCATTATTACTGTTTTGGTACCATAACCTGGACTTGGAGGAAAATAAATAATTAAGTAATATTTATGTGCACTTTAAAAAGTCAATGCAGGGATCTAGACAGCAAGCTAGCCAAAATGTTTGAATTGTCTAGCTGGATTTGTCCTTGAGACTGAACCGCACTTTTTTTCCACCCTGTGTCTTTTCCCTTCGCTCTGTCCTCATGGCTAAACTCTAAAGAAAATATCTGCAGTATTTCAGCTTTGCTGAGAATCAGTCATCGGCCCCCAATGATCAATGGGAAAGAAAACAAATCTTGTCCAGAGGAATTTAGCTGTCCAACACCACGGCCTTTAGCAAGTTGCTCTGCTAATCATAAATGACACAACGCTGCAGAGGAATAAGTGTGAAGTAACCAGGCTCTGACAAGCTAACGGATGGGTCGAGGGAGTCTGCTTGCATGGCCTTGCCCATTTGAACCCTTCACTTCCTGTGTGCAGCCCTCTATTACTAATGGCCCAACTATTCCAATTTTATTTGTGTACACAAAAATATAGATAAGTGTGACATACTTGACTGCTGAATCACCGCCACACATTATGGGCCGCCGGTCCGGCGGCTATGTTTTCTCTTGTGGTGCCACCACACACAAAGTGCTCCGTTTCAGTGTCACGGACAGGCACAGAAAGCACATTGTCCCCCAGTGCTTGGGAAACGTCTGCGTTGGGACATTAATAGCGACAAGTGTAATTTCCCCTCTCTCACTTCCTTCCAGTTGAGCCTTTGGGAAAGAGAGGATGTTACTGACTGGGAATGGAGGTTTATCTCAAAGGGACAGGGGTTCATTTACTAGTACAATGGGAAGTCATGATCTGTAATTGATGTGCTTATAGGCTAACATCACTATTACCATTCCTCAAACTTATTATTATTATTAAGCATATGTGTTATTGAGGGAAAGTGTGTGATTGCTTGTCTAAGCTATCATACACTAGCATTTACACTTGAAGGCCTAATAGACCATGGACTATTCCACCTTCAAATTTAGTTTTAATGTTTAAAATGTGTATTGAATTCTGATTTAATATCAGTCTTACTGAATTATGTTACACCAACAAAAGTCATTTTTGAAAAGTCAGAACAGATATAAATACTCTAGCTCCCCTTGTGAAAAAATAATTGACCTTACTTTTAAAAAGAGTACTTATTACAGAAATAATATACTTTAAACAAATGTAGTGTGAACTGAATTTAATGTTTCCAGGCATTTAATTGCAATTAAATGAAAATGTAATGTAGGACTTTGTTACATCTTTAAATGTAAGTTTAGAATTACTTCTATTGCCTTTGAAATATGGCTATATGATCAACTAAAATATACTTTAATGTGATTTCTTGTAGTTAAATATGTGTAATTACACATTTGTAACACATTCGTACATGTGTCACACATTTATAATTCAGTACATTTAAAATATATTAACTTTAAATGTACTTCTTTAAAGCACAACACTTAAAACATAATGATTTCAAAATTTATTTTAATTTACCAATTTAATTTGACATGATTAAAAGTTCACTTTTTTTTATAGTGTACTTATAGTCATGAAAGCGTACTCTTTTTAAGAACACTTAAGTGGCCTTTATTTAAGTTATATTACATTATCTTAAAGTAGTTGTTTTTATAAATATACTTTTAAGATTTGAAGTACATTGCAAGTGCACATTCAATACAATTATGTGCACTTCTTTGTACAAGAGTTCTTGTGAAGCTAACAACAACATATTTCCACTTTTTATAATGTTTGCAACTGGTATGCAAATTTAATACTTTCCAGTTGTACCTCAAGTCGTCTTTGAAGTGTACTTTCATAGCGAGGAAGATATTGTTACATCAGCTTCTGGTTTCCACAGTGAAACTCATTGTTTTGTATAGAAAATGACTTAATTACATGTTATGAGGTTCAGGAGTAATACAATAGGAGGACTGACAGCATGTTATAACATGACATTGAGATTGTGTGCTAGACTAAAGTACCGCTGAAGGTTTCTATAGCCACTAGAATAGACACTCTCTTTAGATGCAAAGAAAGCTTATAAAATGATTAGTTCTGTAAATTCTTTTTGGATGAGCCACAATTGTAGACGCTGATAAATACATACAATATATATTAATGCGGTATATTAAAGTTTCTAGGCGGCTATACAGAAATAATCCATGTTTTACATTGATTTGATCAAGCTTAGAGGGATTTTAGGTTTTAGCTTTTACATTGTACCCTTTATCAGATTATCATGTTAGGATTATGCACATCAGTGTTTATAGCGCACTGCTTGGTCACAGTTTTCACTGTTGTCCTTTTTTATGAAAGTATCGCTAATTCGTGCATGTTCAGGGCAAGTCATGAAGTGCAGTTCATTTTCAGTGCAGTACGAGCACATTCTGTCTATCTTTTGTTGGTCAGGTTCGTCCGTGTCCCCCTCTCTCTCTCTCTCTCTCTCTCTCTCTCTCTCTCACTCTCTCAGGCCTACAGATAGCAGGGCTGATGTTCTACTCTTCATCTGGCCAGGTATATGATGGTTTAAATGAGTCTGATGCCTCTCTTTCACAGATACAGAGATGGACACACCAACCCAAATCCCACGGCACACAAACACACACACTACGTGCCCTTGCAGTGTTGGTGATCATTACCTTCAGCTTGCTCCCTTGTTAATTACCAAAGCCAGTCTGACCTTGGCCACTGTTTAATTAGTTTTTCAAGAGGTGACAATTATTAAGGATTCCAATTACATCTGCCCGTGTGCTGTATGCGAGAGGTTACTAAAGACAATCCATCTGTAATGGAAGACATTCTCATTTTATAGCTCGAGACAATTGTACAAGCTATTTAATCAGGAATACTAGGTATTTAAGATAAATAAGATGTCAAATCAATTAAGTACGAGTTGACACTTGAGGGACTATGTAGCTGCATATTCTCTTCTTATACATTCCCACACACAATAAAAATGTTGCTTTATCTCTCTAATGTGACATCAAATCAGTTTCCCATCGACAACTATGAATTAGATGAAGAGCAAATAGAGACGTTTGCTTCATTCTTTTGGTTCTCAGATTTTTCCTTAGAAAAAGTCATCAGTAAGTCTTCTACAGAGGTTCAGAAGATATTTCTGGAACATCTCAAACTGTGCTCAGATCTACGAAGACAGAAATAAAAAGGCAGGTTTCAATACGACCTCAAACATTTCTCATCAGATTTTCTCCAAACCTAATATTATTTAGCTAATTGTCACCTTAGTTTCTTTTTTTCCTCCCATAGGGAATTGTAGGAGAAACATCTTAAATGACAAAATAATTCTTCCATCACAAATGAAAAATATTTAGTATCGCAATTGTTTTTCCCTGACAGCTAATTAGACAAGTTTAAATGGAGTATTACTTCTGCTTCTCTGTTTTTTTTTTCTTCAGAAAAACACCCAGTAATCCCCAAAATTTCATCTCAAGAAACTGCTCACTTCTCACCATATTCTTCTTTGAACCACACCGAACACAATTATAGTTCCATATTCTTAGCATATCAACAATTTTCTAATTTCTTTCTGTTTTTATTTAATCTAGTCATTTTATGTGAAATATATAAGACAAAGTTAAGGCAAGACACCACAGGGTAAAATAAATAAAAAAAAACTTTCCCCAGTTGATTAATCACAGTACATTAAGTCAATTGTTTTGTATTATAAGTTTTCTGAAATGTTGTTTAAATATGCAAATGTTGCAGTATCTAATTAAATATGAACTAATATAATAAGAGCATACAATTTAGAGCGTAAATCTGAACATTGGAACATTTTGAACATTGTTTCATTGTGTCATATATTTTGTTTTGTTTGGTCTGCTGAAGTTCTGCTGAAGTGGCTGATGGAAAGAACTGATTTTGAGAAAATGCCTTTAAAGTTATGTATTGTCATATCTACAGACAAAAATGTATGTTTTCTTTCCACTCATCTGAAAGAAGACATGTTATGGAAGAAAAATAGCCCAAAATCTCAAAATTGACCAGTGTATGAAAAGAAAAAGAAAAAAATTTGCCTTAACCGAGAGCTCAATTAAGTCTCTTGAGCAATGAAAGAACAACCTTTGAGCAAAGACAATTTCCTCTGGGTTTTCCAGAATGGATCTTTTTTTAATTGTTGAAATCAAAGGAGATTATTATCTACCTCGTTCCTTTACAAGATACGCCCCAGACGCACACAGACAAGCTCGGTGGGATTATTTCATTAAGGCGTGTCAGAACCTGAATTTTAAATCAGTACCTCCACCTCTTGTCTGTCTTAAGGCTAACCCTTTCTCTCTCCATTATCCCCCAGTTAAATCCACAGAGTTAAAGGTCAGGCCAGGCACAGGGGAGTCTCTTCTTGGCAGTGTTAAAGCGCCGCCTTTATGCAAGCTGAGCTCAATGAGGAGCCTCGGGCCCCTGTGCTGTCGAGTGGGCAACCGCCAGAGAAGGAGGTCACATACATATTCATCAAATCGGACATGCACATGTAAACTGCTTTTAATAGGCTTTGACAGCAGAAGTTGTGCTTGCCAAACGTGCGTGCATCAAAGTTAGATCACACGGTGGGTGACCCACTGACAAGGGCGGCCCATCTTAACTCATGCCCAGACCCACTTCCTCAAGCATTATTGGAGTCTCTTCACTTTTAGCAGCTTAAGGTCAAAATGTAGTCTGCGTAATGCTAAATATTGGCTCTGTAGAGAATGCATTCCCACAATGGATTGCAAGTAGGTCAATGAAATAATCCATCCAAGATGGCGGACTAAGCAAGGGAAGTGTTGATTATACAGTAAATACTTTTATTTTGATACCGAAATGTATTGCTAATTGGAGTTTGTGGTGTTAGCTTAGCAACATGCTAACAGTAAACACTATTACAGTTACTACTACAGTTACACAGGTTTCAAATGGGGGATTTCGCAGTGATGCCTTACACTGTAAAAAATTATTTTCATGATTTTTTTCTTTTGTCAAATCAACTTAAATAATTAATGTGGTTCAGATAACATATTATTTTGAGTTTCTGTTGCCTTCATTGTATTAACTCAAATTTTTAATTACAAATGAACTCAAAATTTGAAGACAACCAGGTAACTTACTTTTTTAAAGTTGAACCAACAATTCTTTTTTTCAGTTTAGAAAAAGCATTTTGGGTTCTCCAAAGATCCTTTCAATTAACCATTTTAATAACCATTTTTCTTGATATTAAGAATATTTGAATAATCTAAAGAATGTTTTTGCACTATAAAGAACCTTTTGTGCAGTGGAAAGATTTCATGGATGTTAAAGGTTCTTCATGGAACCATCAGTGCCAAAAAAGAACCAGTATTTTTAAGCGTGTGGCTGCCTATGTACACTCTAAAAAATAAAACATTGGTTCAACAAAAAAATATATGTTAACGTTTTCCACTAGAATTTTTAACTTAGGCCAATTGGGAGAATTACATTAATTGAAAGAAATATTTTGAGTTGATTCAACATAATGTTTTAAGTAAGATGAAACGTTTTTTTGCCACAATAAAAACACATTTCTAAGTAACATAAACTTAATAATTGTCAACATGAATGCGACTATTTAAGTTGATCCAACATAACGTTTTAAGCAAGGTGAAGATGCTTTTTGGACACAATAAATATACATTTCTACGCAACATGATCTTACCAAGCACCGCTTGTCACCATGATGGTAACTCTCCAAAAACCCACATTAACACAGTAACTCTTCTAAATCAGCATAACAAAACCCTAATTGCTGCTAAATCTCCCTTACCATTAATCTTGTGCAAAAAACATTATATAACACTTCATTTTAGCATTTACTTTCCCTTTCAAGTGCCATGGGCAAAGCATGATGGGAAATATAAATCCCAGCCCAGTAAAAAGAAGTGTTCATACAACTCAAAACAATGAAACACGTTTACACGTCATCAGATTGTATTTTACATTAACAGAACTTAAAATTAAATAAATTTTTGATCAACTGAAAATGTTAAACTAACTAACTAAGTCATGATAGTATATCGAATCAATAGGCATAATTTGTGTGTCATCCAAGCTCAATAAAATAACAATTACAAGTAAAAAGTCTAACAGCATTTCAGAACTTGATTTTTTATTTCACAACAATATATATATTTAAGTAATGACTAAAGGTCCCCTGAATTAGCTTTTGGAGTGTAGTCAGTGTTTTAGGTTTTTAGGTTTTGGAACAGAGCCAATGTATAGCAATTCTTCATTTAGTTGTCTACCTGCTATTACTTTGCGGTGCATTGTGCATGTCGAGACATTCGCAGTCTGATGTTTTCGCCAGTTAATCTGAACGAAGCATTAAATCGGAGAGCCTTCCGCCATCCCCCAAATAACACTAGAATTATTGTAAAAGCTCTCTGGTAATTGGATCAGATGAGGCAGATAATCAAGACTGAAGTTTTTTGTTTGTTTTCCCTTTTTGGCCAAGCAGCGCAGTTGTGTTACAGCCTCCTGTTCGGCATTTCAAAGATGAGGGAAGAAAAAGCCTTTGACGTGACACTCAAAACCCAGCGAGCTGCCAGCATTGACAATGCTAGCGTGCTCACTGTCTCGCCATCATAAAGCAGTTTGTTGATGGGCTACCTGCCCTAGTCTGTCTGGTGCGGGACCGGTAATACAATCTGTCTCATTCAGACAAGAGGAGACTGCCCCCAGGCATCGTACTATGCCCTTAATCACGACAAAAGCTAAGATGGGACTTAGATAGCACATCAGCCTTCCCTCAGATTGCTAATTATGATATCATTTTTCAGCCACAGAGGCTGGAATGGGCAGTTCTCTGGAGGAAGAAGAGATTCCGTGCTCCGAGGGAGTCTGGGAGAAAAAGTTTACGGTCTCCAGCGGTGTCGTGTGCTGCAAATTATCCTTTCAGCGTAACCTGCATTTGCCACTCGCAGTCGGCAATAGTCCTCAATCTCCGTTAGAAGCACTCGAGCCCAGGCGTATTTTAGCTGCCTTCACATGCGGCGCGAGGCTCAAAAACTCCCTGGAAGTAAGTCAGCCTCTGTAACACAAGCACTGAATCGGCCTTTGACAATGTAACCAATGTTGTTCTAAGAGGGCCCCCCTGAAAAAATGATTTAATCATTTTTCTCTTTCTCACTTATTTTCCCAGCATGGGAGCTGAGCAGCATTCCAAAACAGTGAGGGAAAGACATTACAGCAGCCATTTCCTGAGAGGAGGGGAGGAAAGCTCTTACAAGGCACTTCTTAATAGTATCGCTGAGCGCTGAGGCCTTAAGCAGACTACTCGTCTCCAAACATCTTCAGGGATAAAATACAACCTTGGGTTTAGATAGTGTAAAACATCTTTTTTTTTTTTCTCTCCTTAGAAACAGAAATAGATAATTGTGGGAAGTGTGGAATTTTTCAATGTTAATAGCGCAAGTTTATGAATGCAGTGACTTTGTTTGACTAAATAATAGATGATTTGTTTGAGAAACCTGTTTGGAAACAATCATTATTTTTGTTATTCCATTTGCCACTATAGTGCATAAATTGTTCTCATGTAGAAAAAAAGGGACAGTTTATCCCAGCCTTTTTTCAGTCACAGCACCCTTTGAAAGTTTTCAAAGGTTTGTGGCACCCTAGTGTCACAATACCGGAGTTTCTAACTTCAATACGATACCTTGAAAAGTATCGATATTCGATACCACTGGGAAGAATATATACTGTATATACTGTCATATAGATATTTTTTATATCTATAACAAAAGTAATTCAGTCAAGAGCAGAGAGTGATTTTCTCTTTGTCTTTTGTTGTTTGATTAACATTAAAAACATGGATAGCAGCATGTTTATTAGGCTGCTGTCGCTTTAAGACCTGACGCACTGATCCAATATACTGTTGCACATGCGTTTTCTTTCTGAACTGATTGTGTTTATGTGAATACTCTGCAAGATGGACATTGTGGCAATATTTTTGTGTATTTGACCGTTTAAGTGCAACAAGCCGCAAAAAAAGAAATCAATTTGGCACTCGCGAGCTGTTTGAGAGGTGGCTTTATGTGTGCGCACTTTGGACGTGAGCACAGGAATGAAAATTAGGTGCAACCCCCGCAAGTGCTCCGATATTGAGACCAACCTTTCTTGTGACTTGCTATGCTATTTTCTTTATACCTTTTAGCTATTTAAAAATGTTTAAAGAATTTGAAGAGTTTGGTTCCAAAACGCAATAACTCCATTTTGATTAATTTGAGTAAAAAGGTGTTTTCTTTACCAAGAATGTGGCAAGATGAAAACCACTATTTTCTGTTTCAAACTTTCACATAGCATCTTTTGGTTATAAAAACATTAAAAATTCAAATCTACATTTTGATTTTAAAAAGTTTATTATAAAAACGTATTATTTTTTCCCCAAAATGCAATAAATCCATGACACTTTTTTTTTTTCAAAATGGAATTAATCCATCAATTTAAAAGTTATTTTTCAAATTGAAAATACACAACAAAGTAAGTTGATTCACATATACGACAGTCTAAACTTTGCCAATATTTATCTTATATACAGGCATTTTACTAAAAATGCATTCAGCCGTCGCTCCCAAAATGAATTCAACAGGTCATCTTGTTAATGTTATAAATTATTTGTCATTACCGAGTATCTGGCGCCACTGCACAGTTAAATAAACACATTTGCCGAGTACATTGGTATTAAAAACGGCTTTTTAAAAAAGCCTTCAATGTTTACAGTGGGTGGAATGTTGCGCTGTGATTGGTTGAGCAGATATATTGCGTTCTGCAGAAAAAGGAGACTGGCGTTTGTCGCGTTTTGGAAAGAAAGGGAGAAAACATGACAGAATAACACGACGGATATCGCATTTTGCGCAAAATGAATAAATGACTTTTCAATACCGACCAGATACAATACTGATTTTGGCGGAAACTCACATTTTTTGAAAATGCAGTTTATCGCATTTTGGAACCAAACTCTTCATTTTTTACATGTCACCCCTGCTCAGAGTTTATTTTGTTTTGTTTTGTTTTTACAATGAAAGTCAATGGGGTCCAATGTTGCTTTAGTCCCTCTGACATTCATTGTATGGACAAAAACAGTTCTCCAAAATATTTTCTTTTGTGTTCCACAGTAGAAAGAATATCAAGTCAAGATTAAAACCCATTACAAATGTCTAAAAACTAAGAATAAAACCCAATGGACATGCCTCCAATGGACATTCTCTCCACATTTAATGGAGAGGTAGGACAAGTTGTGCTGAACCTGCGTCTCTTTGGAGCCTTTGAGGTCCAGCAGCGTCTCTATTCTTCTATAAGCACATATTGTCTTCTAATCCAGCCTCCATCAATAGCTGACATCCACTTGAAATCTTTGAAGTAGTGTGTATATATGCCACAAGTGGTCTTCATGTTACAGTAGATCGCTTTACCCCGTCCCATTACTTACAGGTTTGACGGGGCGACTTGCATTAGGGCTGCGCCGGTGTCAGGGTTTGAGTGGCACATTAATAGCGACCCCTGCATGACACTTATTGTATTCAAATGACTGCAGAAACTGAGTACTTATACATTGTAATTATACACCTGATGTTGATGGACGACTCTGGTGTTTAAATAGGAGAAGAATTTCCTTTGTAAATTAACACTGCTCTAATTGCATCGTCCTTAAAATAACTGGGGCACTGACCCTGGCCAGAAGAATCCAGCAGTGTGAACCTCTCACTGATTTAATCACTTTGCCCTTAATAAGGTCTATTTTTAGAGCAGGTTAAGTGTGCTTCTATGGAGGGTTTCCCAGATCTATCAGTCATAGAGATGGAATGGCTTAAACCCAAACGACTTCAAATGCACAGATGAAACCCATAAATGCATTAAAAAAAAAAATTATTAAAAAAATTAGATAATGTAAGGTACATGGGTTTGTCTTAAGATGTCAAGAACAAGTCTAGAGTCACTTTAAAATAATGCCAAAAAAACCCTCTTGCTAAATAAATGTAAATAAAATAAATTAATAAATATATGCATAAATACAAAAATAAATAAAACCAAAAGCTATATTTTATATAAATTAAGAGGAACATGGTAGTATGTTGTTTTGTTTTTTTTGTTTGTTTTTGTGTATTTATTTATTGTATAGCAGTAGTTATAATCTAATGAGAATCTCTTTTCACAATAATAAGAATTACAAAAAAAGAAAAGAAAAGGAAATGCACTGCAAAAAAGAGCTGTTGGTTTAACTTAAAAAAGTAAGTTACCTGGTTGCCTTAAAAATGTTGAGTTCATTGAAATTAAAAATTTGAGTTAATACAATGAAGGCGATTGTTTCAATCAACAGAAACTCAAAATATTATGTGATCTGAACTACAATAATTATCTAAGTTGATTTGAGAAAAGAAAAAAAAATGTTAACAAATCATGAAAATATTTTTTTTTATGAGAATATGAGGGAGAAGTGTCATGAAAATAATGCAAAAAAAATCTTAATGCATATAACAATGAATTGTATTTCAGTATTGTTTTAGATTAAATCTTACAGAATAAAAATGACATAACACTCGCACCATAATATAACATTATCACCATGTTTTTGGTAATGATGATATTCTTTTAAGTTACTTTGGCACTATATAAATGAATTGTACATTATGGATATGGTAATCACTCACTGCATGTACCATCGTATTATCTTATAATGAAAAGTGTGAGTCTTGAAGTGTAAAGAAGGAATGTGACGGCATTCTTTGGCATAGTTGATGATTTGCCGTTAGTTTTAATGGGCAAAGCTGATTTGTGTATTCATTCAGTAAGTCTCATCTGTCTCGCCAGCATTCTCTGTGTCTATCCTGTGCTCATATAACCTGCATGATAATTCCATCAAACATCATTTATGTAAATGCAATTACTGGAGAAACATGATAGCTAGATGCAGGAAATTTATTGCTCAGAGGGGTTTGGCTCTAAACATTCAATTAAAATATTACGTTTCGATTTAATCAAAACATAATAAAATACAGGGGACGACTGGTCTACCAGTGAGGAGATGAGTTCCTCTCAAGAACTGAGATTCTGTGCAGTTCCTTGGTCACGTGCCATGTAAACTGGGGTGTGCGCCAGGGGACCGTGCCAGCTTTGGCCAAGGTCGACACAGATGTACTACAGTGGGAACCCCTGGATTCAGACGTACATCAAAGAAAAGACCCGGGCTCAGGTTTCACACTCATTCTGTCCACCTGCGCTTGCTTTTATCTAACAGCTTCAAAGCTGTTTTAATTTTTCTTAAGCCTCATTACGGAACATTCCTCAATGTTGTCACAACACAAGAACTTTTGTAGCTAAGAAACAACAGCTTTGCGGGCACAGATGTAACTTGAAATATATATATCTCTTCCCAAGCAAATGAAATAAACACAATTAAGCAAGCCAACTGGTACTGTAATTAAAGAAGAAACGCACCATATTTACTTACTATTCTGTACACCATTGCTGGATGTTTAACACGCCAGACTCGATGCTTACAGATGTGTTTCCAAGGTGATAAACCTTTCACTTTGGTAGGTGACGCGTGCTCAGAGGCAGGGGTGCTTGATTCACGCTGTCATACGCAGATGTCTCAGAGGCAGAGACCTGAGGAGGTGGAGGGCATGCA
>RJVU01080244.1:395494-418352 GCA_003731715.1 Anabarilius grahami | reverse complement strand
TTACCAGCACAGAGAGGTGAGCCATGCCACCTTTTTAATTACAATAGCTGTGTTTCATGGTATATGCAAACCAAAGCTTTGTAAGGTGATGAAACAACTGCAGAGTGAGAAGAAAAATTTATCAAGTTTCCCCCTTGTCAAGCGCTCCCATATGTACCTTCCCAGGAGTCACTGCTGTGCTTTTACTCGCATAATTTTTTCTGAGAAACAACAGAACAAAAACATCCATATTCAGTGTGCATTTAATACTTTATTTTATGACCCATTATGCATATTTACAGACAAAACCCAATCTGTTAAGTTGTAAAAGCTGTCAAAAACTGTATTGAAAATATCAGCATATTATGTTGTACACTGTGACATCCATACACATTAAGACAGCAGCAATGTGGTAACATCTAATAGAACTGGTTTTATTCAAAACTAGTTTAAACTGGTTTAAGTAATAATAATAATAATATTTTAATATGACTGAATCAATCTGGCTCCTTTACTGAAATAAAACTAATTTCAGGTACAACTACTAGCTCCTTACACTGTAAAAAAAGTAATACGTTATATCTACTACATAAAATTTTGGCAACAGATTACAAGCAATATTATTAATTAAATTCAACAAAGAGAATTGAGTTAGAATTAATCAAGTTAATTCCTTAAATGTCAACCATTTAAAATGAGAGACATCAAAGATGAATTAAGAGCTCTTTATTTTTCATTGCCAACATTGAAGACACCTGATGATAACAAGCAGAATCACTGAAGGAAAGAGAAACACAAGAATTAACAGAGGTTTAGATGTTGATGTTGATTTTATCGAAAATGTTTGATCGCCATTGTGGTGATCAGTGTTTCATTTAGTTGGGCAGTTTGACTTTGCTTTTTATGTCAGTTTGTGGTTTTTGTAATGGTGTTTGCTAATTTTACACATTTTAAATGACTGACTTTTAAGGAATTAATTTGATTATTTAATTAATAATATTGCTTGTGTAGAGCGTATTACTTTGCTATGTCCACACTGGTGCGTTTTCGTTTTAACACAGCGTTTTAAAATGAAAATGATCCTTGTTCATACTAGCGTTTCCGCTGCGTTTCAGAAAAGATCTCCGTCCACACTACATGACTGAAAATGTATGTCACATGACCATTCATGCACACTGGGCATGCACGTACAATTGCGTACATTTCTGGACATCCAAATGTTCAGTCGCCATTCTTCAGGAACCACAACTTCATTGACAAACATGTCCCAGCAGGCACTGGTTCTTTCTGGTCTAACCCAAAACCGGCGTTCCTTGCGCCACTTGAAATGAGATTTGTGGCCGATTTCTCTAATAATACATTGTCTCTTGCGCATGTAGGCAGCTGCAGTATTATAAAATTGTGCAGAGTTTAACTCCACAATGGCTGCAAAAAAGGACAACAAAGACAACAAAGCTTGCATTTCCGTCGCCATGTTACTGTTTACACAGTTGTCGAGGCTGATCTGTTATTGTTGTCTTCAAGTAGCGTAAAGGTCATATGATAGAGTCTTGATGAATCAGGGAAGGATTGATCCAGAAGACCCAATCAGGGAGTGAATGTGGGCAGCCACGCCTTCATTTTCAAAAGTCTCCATTTTGGTATGTTGTAGTGACAAATTGGATATTCCACTAGGGTCTCCATTAGGACCCCACACGATCCCATTGATTCAAATTGCTTTTAATAGGTACTCTCTTTAGTGCCTGATTAAAGTTCCTACAAAATCATGTTATGATAAATGCTGTTTCAACTACATTATGACCATTTATGTCTGTATTAATCAAAGCTTATGTACTAGCATAACATACAGATAGCGATTAGCCTGATAGCTTAGTTTATACACGCATTTGCACTTACCCTACACATATTCACAATCATCTTTAATGTAATTATGTGTTAAATTAAGTGTTAAATGTCCAAATATTTCAGTTATGAATAAAACAAATGAATGATATTCAATTATTCACTTAATAGGCTGTTATTATATTATTATTTATTCATTAACAGTTAATCAAGTGTAAGAAATTAAGTTCAGTTGGTTTTATTATGCACTAATTTGTTTTCTTACGCATTATATATAGTAAGCTATGAGTATTTTAAATTAATATCATTCGTATATACTTAGGATAATCATTAACTGACAGTTTGTGGAGACCCGATTTCAAGGAAGGACCTGATTTGTCATGACACTATATACAATAAAAAATAAAAACAAATGATGTGTGTGAATTTGTGATGTAACAAATCATTTATATATTAATAAATACAGTAGCTTGATTTATAAATAGTGTTTTTTGGACCAGTTTTGTGTTTTTTCCTTTCCACTAAGGAGATAAGTTATTCTCATTCTTCTTGTAGAGGATAATAAGGCATTTTGTCCTAATTTCTTCAAATTCACATTTGAATTGCGTCTCAAAGGACAATCCATCTAAAATGCAAAAACATTCAATGTTTTATGAATACTGTTTCATTCTGATTTGCGAGTCGTTTAGTAGTTTCTCCTCCTTTGCATTGTGTGTCTAATCCAGGAACATGACCTCATTTCTGTAGTTTTTATTCCCTGTGCTTCTTCGCAGCGTTTTCCACATTTAGAGCGCACCCAAAGCCCAGAGCACACAGCTGAACGCAAAAGCTGTGGCAAAAAATGGTGCATGGTGGGTGAATCCCATTAAAATGATTTATTTTATTTTATTTTTTTATATGTTCACTATATATTGCACTTTTTTTGCTTTTTTAGGATCAAGTGGTCTGGTCATGGAAAACGAACAAGAGATTCTGGTGTTCAGTTCCAGATAAAATGTGAATATTATCATATGAAATCAGTGGTTCCCAACTGGTGGGCCGGAAACCAAAAATGGGCCTCTCCCCTATAGGGACACGAACAGCAGGGAAAAATAATGCTACATTTAAATAATAAAATGCAACTCACTACATAATTGTGTGTATATTTAGGATAGTAAAATAAACTTATCAGCCTATCAAGTCTTATCGAGTCAACAGCAGGCCTATTACTGCATGTGCTTCCTGTTCAGTACATCAGTGTTTCTCACAGAGTAAAACAGTCGTTTCTTATTAATGATCATCATTTCCTGTCGGTTGTGTTCCAGTAACTTGAGTGCATCGCAATAACATTGATCTGAAGATCCTTTAGCCGAGCACTTGATCCCCTGCACTGTGCTACTGATAGTCAAACCATGTTTTATTCATCTCTAATTAACTATTTTCATTTCAGATCATGAAACTATACACTACAGGTGCAGACATTATTCAACCAAAGTATAGACCTACCAGACCTCCATTTCTGTATTTAACCCTGAATAAAACAGCACTCATAAGGCAGTGTTTTTATCTTTGACTTTTAACATTCTTTCGTTATGATTTCATTTATATTTTAGTTCAAGATATTATTTTAGTTCAGTTCCTGCTGAACTTTGATGAAATCACATTTTCCCACCTCAGGTCTATATAGCACTTCATTATTTCCTTTCAAAATAAATTTTATAATAATAATAATAATTTGACTAAATTTAGTAAATCACACATTATAATGGAAAAATATTACTAAGCTGTGACATTTTAAAACATTCTGTATATTTTACCAATAATCAAACCATTATTTTTAAAGTCGAAGTTACATGAATAAAACAACTAATTTTAGAAATATGTTTTGTACAAAACCCCTTAAAACATAATGTTAATGAATAGTCATACGCAAACTGCCTGATGTTGAATGATTTATTTAAAAGTCAAAGCTCTTTTGCATTACATCAGATCATTTCACTAACTTCTGTATCTTGCAAATATATCAGTAGTAAGTCAATACAGGATACACGTACACATATGGGCCTGCCACTGTTTCACACACTGACCCAACCTAACCTCCTTCCAGATCAAAAAAGACTAATGTACAATGTAAAAATGTGAGCATTTCTCATCCAAGCCTGTATGTTATAAATAGGCCTGGTATCATTAAAATGTATAGAAATTGTTATAATAATAAGTGTGTGTGTGTGCGTGTACATATCAGGACACAAATGTGTATAATGACATGGGTATGACATAGGTATTACAAAAAGAGGTGACTTATGAGGACATTACCCATGTCCCCACTTTTCAAAAGGCTTATAAATCATACAGAATGAGTTTTTGTGAGAAAGTAAAAGTGTGCACAGTTTCCTGTGATGGGTAGGTTTAGGGGTAGGGGTAGTGTAGGGGGATAGAAAATACAGTTTGTACAGTATAAAAACCATTACGCCTATGGAACGTCCCCACAATTCACAAAAACGAACGTGTGTGTGTGTGTGTGGGGGGGTCCTGGTAAACCCTAATTTCCCCACAAAGATGGAAATATTCGAAATCCTTGACCTTATGGGGAAATTTGTTAGTCCCCATGAGGAAGACAGCTTATAAATCATATTAAGTGATGTTTTTTGAAAATGTAAAAGTGCAGAAAGTTTTCTGTAATGGGCAGGTTTAGGGGTAGACGATAAAATATTTAGTTTATACAGTATAAAAAATATCATATCTATGGAATGTCCCTATAAAACATGGAAAACCCAACTCTCTCTCTCTCTCTCTCTCTCGCGCTCTCTGTATGTGTGTGTGTGTGTGTGTGTGCGCGCATGTTTTTGTGACATATCAGGACACAAATTTGTATAATGACATGGGTATGACATAGGTATTACAAGAAGAGGGTGACTTATGAGGACAATACCCCATGTCCCCATTTTTCAAAAGGCTTATAAATCATACAGAATGAGTTTTTTTGAGAAAACAAAAATGTGCACAGTTTCCTGTGATGGTTAGGTTTAGGGGTAGGGTTGGTGTAGGGCGATAGAAAATACGGTTTGTACAGTATAAAAACCATTACGCCTATGGAATGTCCTCACAATTCACAAAAACAAACGTGTGTGTGTGTGTGTTTCTCACATGTCCAGTGCCAATATTCTGTGAATTGCAGATGTCTCACAGGCTCTTTGAGGTTTGACAGGCTGGGATGTTCATCAAAGCAGTAGGGAAGCCTCCATTTCATTTCCATCTCTGCACACATCCTAATTACTCTGCCACCACTAATTAATTTACACCACCTTGCAAGTTATGAAACTTCTTCCTTTTTTCTTATGAAAAATTATACCTGAAGCTAAATTTGAGCTTCAGACGAATATATAGCACCACAAAAACATCCTAGACATGACCTTAAAATGTCCTGGATGCACAAATGTCAGTGCTCAGTTGGTCTGCAGGGCGTCTCAGGTGACAGACAGGCCCGGGTGTGTCTTAAAGCAGCGTGGGGTGAGAGCAGGGCCTGTGTGGACTGCAGTAAGGCCCGTGTCGTGTTGTGTCAGCAGTGAGGACGCACCATCTTCCTGTTTTTAGCGAGCAGGTTCACAGCACAGCAGGAGAATGTGCACACAGTCTCCACCTATCACCCTCTTTCTCACACACACATATCATTAGCTACTACACTTTAAAGTAAACGCCGGCAAAAGGCGACGAGCGCCTCGACACTTTAAATTCGATTTAGCTGTGCATGTGAAAATGCTCTTTGTGCACTTGCTGCTTGAATAAATGAATGGGTAATTGTGCTGTATGCGACATTACAGAGGGGTTGATGGCAGCTCGACAAAGTCAATGTCGGAACGAGGTCGTTTTCGCATACGGTGTCGTTCTCTGCGTTAGTCTGAGATCTATCCACACCTTCGCGGTCTAAACGCAGGCGTCTTTTTGCGTCGGTGCCAAATCGCTGACACCGCAATTAATCACATCCTAATGAACATCCACCTCCCACCAGTGTTGTGTCGGAGAGCTTAATGAGCTTAAGATTCGGAGAGCGTAAGAAGGATAGTTTTCATTTTCCCTCCTGTAAGCAGTGAAATAAATGATGCTGTGTCCACCGTGTTCTATTAAATTTCTCATGACCTCTTTTCAACGAGCCAAAGCCACAGCTCCGCGTTATGAGCCAAACAGGAGTGGCGAAAGGACGATGATAGAGCCGCGGGTTGTTCGTCCAGCGACGCTCGGTGTGTATGATTCAGTAGTGTGGTGTTAAACACACAGTCCTCCTCATACTGAGACATCCGCAGTGGCTCCTACTGGGAGACTCTATATGGGATCTGGCTCCAGTGTTGCCCAAATAAGGGCCTGTTGGTTGGCGAGGCCGTGTAACTCATTGGTGTGTTTATACCTCTGATGTGGAGATGGTGTTACCTGTGCCGGCTCATTTGCTGTATTTCATCCTGAAGTTCACTTCAAAGCGGTGCTGACGGCTGGAAAGTAAGGGAGTCACTGAGTGAGTTATGTTGAGGTATTAAAGCACCTCCCTCATAAACAGTGTGCTCATTTGTTTCTTTTATTCACTTTAAAATGGCGTAGTATGATGTGCCTGTTGGAATGACTAGCCTATTAAAGGAGCAGTCCACCCGAAAATGCAAATCCAGTCATTATTTACTTACCATCACGGCGTTCCAAACCTGTACGCTCTTCTTTTATGTGCCACCAGCAAAAATATTTTGAAGAAGCTTTGAACAATAGATCAAAATGACCACAAAAGAACCACAAAATGTGATCCATATGAAACATGCACTATATTCCAAGTCTTTTGAAGCCATTTGAAAGGTTTGCGTGAGGAACAGACTGACATGTAAGTTGTTATTGACTGAAAATATCTCAAAAATCTCATGCATCATATTTGAACTGGTGTATTACGACTGAGGCTGTCCATACTGGACACGTCAAAGCGACTGTCGCAAATCCATTTGTCCTTCCTGTCAGAAGTAACGCAAGCACATGGAGTATGTCAGAAATAGTACGGAGAATCAGTTTACTGTCTGTGATTCGTCGTGTTGCGTCATGTTGTCTAGTGTAGACAGAAGCACTAAATATAATTTTATTGGCAGTGCTTCTGTGTGGACAATGGACAATGCAATGGTGTTTGGCAATGCGTCTAGGCATCTTTACACAGAAAACGCTTCACAGAAACCAACTCTGAAGTGGCATAATAAAATCACAAAAATGTGCATTTACACAGACTGTTTAATGCTTCTCTGAAGCGGTATGAATGCATTTACACAGGAATTAAAATCGCGGGAAACCGTGTTTTGAACATAACTATTTTAAAACTACAGTTTTAACAAAATGAATTTAAAAATAGTGAAATAATAAACAATGAAATAAAACTCGAAATAAAAAAATACGAAATTTTTAATTAATTTTCTCTGCATGCTATAGCTATCTCACGCTAATATGTTTGTCATAATTCTGTGGTACTGAGAGTTATTTTCTATTTTTTAATAAAAAATGTTAGATTGGGAACAAATGCTACAAAGAAATTATTCATTATTACACAGGGTAGATCACCACAGGATTAAAAGAGGTCGAACATTTTTATTTATTTTTTATTTTTTCCCCAAAGAGCCAGAAACAACAAATGCGTTTGCGTGTCAGGCAGGACAGCAGATGTCACCAGACCGTCATGTGTGGGTGAAATATCATCCTCAAGGAGATGATTTTTGGAATATAATATAACAATGCACAATCACAGTGACGCCGATTGTGTTAAAGGGTTAGTTCACCCAAAAATGAAAATAATGTCATTTATTACTCATGCCGTTCCACACCCGTAAGTCCTTTGTTAATCTTCGGAACACAAATTAAGATATTTTTGTTGAAATCCGATGGCTCAGTGAGGCCTGCATAGCCAACAAGGACATTTCCTCTCTCAAGATCCATTAATGTACTAAAAAAATATTTAAATCAGTTCATGTGAGTACAGTGGTTCAATATTAATATTATAAAGCGACGAGAATATTTTTGGTGCGCCAAAAAAACAAAATAACGACTTATTTAGTGATGGCCGATTTCAAAACACTACTTCAGGAGGCTTCGGAGCATAATGAATCAGCGTGTCGAAACATGACACAGACCCGCTTTAGAGCAGCCATAAATCGGCTGTGTAAAGATGCCTTATATGCCTTTTTTCTTCTTTTTTCAGTAATTATTTGAGTAATTACAATGTAACTACCTTAAAATAAAGTGTAACTGAATCCTATTGCAAATCCATTTGTCCTTCATGTCAGAAGTAGCGCAAGCACGTGGAGTATGTCAGAAATAGTACGGAGCATCAGTTTACTGTCTGTGATTTGTCGCCTTGCACCATGTTGGTGGTGTTTGCATACAGTGTAGACAATGGACAATACAATGGTGTTTGGCAATGCGTCTATGCCTTTCTTCTTCTTTTTTTCTCTTTCTTATGAACGCAAGCAATATTTCGGTGGAGGGCAAGATTATTAGTCTACAGTAACATGATAGTNGGAGAGACTCCATGACCTGAACTGAGTGTGTCAGGTAAGAGAGACATACAAAATGTGCAGAGCAGTGGGTCCCGAGGACTGGAGTTGAGAACCACTGGTGTAGACAATCGACAATACAAAACAATGGTGTTTGGCAATGCGTCTATATGCCTTTCTTCTTCTTTTTTTCTCTTTCTTATGAACGCAAGCAATATTTCGGTGGAGGGCAAGATTATTAGTCTACAGTAACATGATAGTCTGTTCCTAACACAGAAGATATTGTATTGAGATAAAAATCTTATCTTGAGATAAGAGAATACCTTGTCTTGAAATATATATTTAACGTTTTTCTAAATTCATTCAAAATAATAATAAATAGTTATATATTAATACATTGAATCATTATTAAATACTAATAAAAAAATTATACAAAATACAGTATATATATATATATACATACAGTGTAAAAAAAACACATAAAATTTACGGTAAAAAATGGCAGCTGTGTTTGCCAGAACTTTACCGTAAAAAATATGGTAGCAATGTTTTAGGTTTTACGGGACAGTACTTAGTTAACGGTCTATTTTACAGTTCAAAACCGTATAATTTAAAGGTTTATATTGTAATAATTATGGTTCATAACTGTTTATTTTACACACTGTAAAAAAATGCAGTTAAATTTACGGTAAAAAACGTATTTCATTAACTGATATAATGTTAATTTACCAACCTATTGAAGTACTAATATCTGTTTTGTACCTTTGTAATAAACTGACAACCACAAGTGGTGATGAGTCACATGATGAATCAAAAATAAATAAAAGGTGCACACAGTGTCATTCACACAAACACTAATCACCATCATGGTAGCATACATGAAATTAAAAAAATGCAATAAACATTCATTTAACAACATTAGATGTAACATAAAACCCTAACTGATTAGAAAAAAACTAAGAAAACTATAAAGAAACAGAGTTATTTCAACGAAAATTCATCAAATGTGAAGTGTCACGCAGGGAATTGTGGGAATGTCAATTTAACATTTTTCACTGTAAATCATACAATGACTTGTTATTTTTCACTTCCAAAAACTGTCAATTTACTGTAAAATGTAAAATCTATTACAGGTATTCACCCTATATAGTACAGAAACCCTTCGCCGGGAGTTTGATTGACAAGTGATCTAACCAATCATAATGCCGAATCCGCCATTTTGCCCGACAAAGCAGTCAGGAGTTAGAAGATTAAGCTTGGTGGACTTGATGGTGTGTATTTACGTCTTTCTGCGTTTGAAACAACATTCCTTCTCATGTTCATTCATGTTTATTTGATGCTATAAATTAACTAGAAGGAAGAGATGATCGGTTCACGAGCCGCTTGAGCTGAGGCGCTACAGCGTTCTGTCACAACCAGGGTCACGACACATTAAAGAGCCACAAAATGGTTTTATTGTTCAAATTTCTTTAAAAAATTACACGGTTTGAAAGCTGGGACTTTGTTTAATATCATAAGTAACCTGCTCTGTCTTGTCTGTCGACGTGTTGTCAGTGTCCTCTTTGATGTTTTTTTTCACTCTTTGTGGCGTGACAGCACCATGGGTTGTCGGACAAAGCAACAGTAACTAAGGGAGGCGGGACTCTGCGAAGGGTCAATTAACTGTTTTTCACCCATGTATTTTTAGTCTTTTACTGTTAAAATCACGGTCATTTTTAACAGTGTACATCACTCTCTGTGTTAAAAATTGCATTATTTATGTGAACATATAACTGGTAATACCAAGCTGTCCTTTGGAGTACCATGTATATACTAATGTATTACTATATGTTACTACAAGAAGGTAGGCTACAAGAAGTTACTTGGTATTACCATCTGACTTCATCACTGTACTATTGTGCAGCCATGAGCCCAAACATGTGTATTACGATGTGCAGGGTCACACCTGCAGTGTTCTGATTCCATTTGTTAAGTGCTTTTCACATTCTTTCCCATTAAGCTGATGCGAACAGGGCCGCAGGACTGCCAAAAGTTCTCCTTCCTCAAGCCAACAGAGCAAGGGTGCTGTCAGCTTATCTTGGGCTGGACTTCAATTAAAACTCAGGAGGGCTGGCCAGAAATACGCTCCTGTGTCAGGCGAAGAGAAATCTGAAGGAAAAAAAACAGGTGTGAAATGTACAAGACTCTAACCTTCAGTGCCCTTGTGAATTTATTTCTGTGAGATTTTGACAGTGTTGGAGCGATGCCGTGTGCTCACTGTGTATCTAAGCATATCAAACGGAGCTGCATGTGGCAGAATTCTTTCGTGGAATGGCAGCGCAACCCCTGAACTGCTACAATAACAAACGTCCATTACGTCAACTGATATGATGTATATACAATTTGATTATTTATTTTTTTCTGTAAGACTGAAGTGGCGCGTTGAGTGTATTACTCCACTGATGTGAAAAGAAAAGCAAAGTTTACTTCACAAAATAGACTGTTTTGAGTGAACCTGGCGGTCCTTTGGTTTGTATGACTGCAGTACGTCAGACTTTTCTTCGCAGTTTAATCTTTTTATATCCAGTCTCTATTGATTTTATGTTTTTATTGTCCTTGATTATTCTCCAAAGATCATGAAATGTGCCCTTTTCACAGATCGGGTTTTCTAATTATATACTGGTCATAACCAATTAGAAACCTTTTAAAAGCCTGATAACCTTTCGTGTATTTTCTGGTTAAGTTCAGCTTGATCTTGATGCCTGACAATTAAATTGGGCTCTTTCATTAATCTCAAGTTGTCGTCTCTGTTTATGCAGGTTGTGATGATGGGTGGGGGTTGAGTGTGTGTGTGTCTTCATAATTGCATCTGCCACCTCAAAGCTAGATGGAAAACCAAAGGCATTACCTCACAGTGTCCTTGAGATATTTTCTGAATTGCTTTGAAATGTTTTTAATGGCAAATCACAGGCACCGTAATTATGCCTCAACGCAGAATAATCATGATTGTTTTAAGGGCAGATCACTTTTGAGGTTTTATGTGTATAGCTGGTCTCTCGATGTTCCTAATGTGGTAATGGTGTTGACGTCATTTCACTCACTTTTTTTTTTAATCTCTCTACCTTCGCATTTTCCTTGCATTAATCTGATTTTCCACTTTCACAACGTATCTTCTTTCAGCTATGCAGCCTTTCTTGGCTTTATAATGAAAGCGCACTTATAAACCGGAGGGTTTAAGTTGAAAAAATTCCTCCTTTTCAAAAAGAGAGACTAGATAACCGTGCTAGGGGGTGAGCTGCTCAGTTGCCACTCTCAAGGGCTCATGGGTAATTATCAACTGTCATCATTTGTCAGATCACCAGGTATTTCCTATATTAATCTTGTCTTGTGCCCTCCCACATCTTCTCTTCTTGGATAGGTGCTCTAAGTGAGGAATAAGGTGAATGGGCATGACATGCTGCCTAAGATGGATCTTCAACGGTGACCCCCCACCCCCTCGTCCCAGCAGGAAGGGGGGATTCGTCACTGTGCGACGGCCCTGTGCTCCGGGGCTGCTGCATGCTAATTTGACCTATTGTTTCAGGGTGACTGCTTTCTCAGTGCCTCCGAACAAAAGGCCTTTGCATGGATCTCTGTTTCGCCTTGTTTAATATTTACATTTGAATATTAGCCTGGCTCCAGCGTAAGGATATCAAAGCTACTGTGAAGAAAGGAATTTTGCTTTCTGCTCTTGACTGAAGGATTTTGAGAAGGGATTTGTGTCGATGTTTTGAAGTTTGAGACGCTGCACGCATTCTCGTTAGCGCCAAAAGCTAGAACACAGAGAATATTTATTTGACAATGATTAATTGTTACTTACAAGTTAAAACTCATTTTGTATGTCAATTGTTAAAAAATAGTCTGTCTGCACTGGTAAAAATGTACCTTAGCATATTAATCAGAAGCATATTAATGATAAACACCAGATAATTATAAACGCTACACATTGCTACAAACGGTTTCAGTATATAACAAGCCAACACAGGTTTGATGCTTTTTTCTAAAATAGCAACATTTTGGGAAAAATCGTATAAAGGCATGCAAATCACTTCATGAAAATGTAAAATAGTTACATAAAATAACGTTTTCTTGTTAGATTGGGTTGAACAAACTCATTAACTATATTAAAGCTAAAGTGTGTAATTTCTGTTCCACTATAGCATCAGCAAACAGATTTCCAGATTTTACCTCCACATTGTCAGCCATTGGTCAGCCAAACAGACAGTCCCGCCCACAAACTCACAGCATTGGTTGTTGCTATGTTGGGCCAGTTGGGCCAACGTTACACATTGCTACAAACGGTTTCAGTACATAACAAACCACCACAGGTTTAAGGTTAGTCCTTGATGCTTTTTTCTAAAATAGCACAATTTTGGGAAAAATCGTAAAAATTAATGCGAGCCAATTCACAAAAATATTAAATTTTTCTTGTGAGATTGGGTTGAACAAACTAACTGTATTAAAGCTAAAGTGTGTCATTTCTGTTCCACTGGCATCAGCAAACAGAGCTAGAAACAGATTTCCTGATTTTTGCCTCCACATTGTCAGCCATTGGTCAGCCAAACAGATAGTCCCACCCACAAACTCACAGCATTGGTTGTTGCTATGTTGGGCCAGTTGGGCCAATGTTACACATTGCTATAAAACGGTTTCAGTACGTAACAAACCAACACAATTTCATGGTAATTCGTAACTATATTACGTTTTGGCAAATTGATGGCAAAATCATATGAAATTGTACGATCTCATTTGCACGTTTTTATACGATCTGCTTATGTCCCACTAAAGGGTTGGGTTTGAGGGTAGACCTTGATGCTTTTTTTCTAAAATAGCATAACTTTGGGAAAAATTTTAAAAATTCATGCAAACCATTTCACGAAAATGTAAAATAGTTACGCTTTTTTTGCGAGATTGGGTTGAACAAACTCATTAACTGTATTAAAGGATTAGTTCACTTCAGAATTAAAATTTCTTGATAATTTACTCACCCCCATGTCATCCAAGATGCTTACGTCTTTCTTCAGTTGAAAAGAAGTTAAGGTTTTTGAGGAAAACATTCCAGGATTTTTCTCCATAGTGGACTTCAACAGGGTTCAACGGGTTGAAGGTCCAAATTGCAGTTTTCAGTGCAGCTTCAAAGAGCTCTACACAATCCCAGACGAGGAATAAGAGTCTTGTCTAGCGACCATTTAAAAAAAAAAAAAAAAAAAATGTATATACTTTTTTAACCACAAATGCTCATCTTGCACTAGCTCTGCGATGCGCCACGCGTTACGTAATCACGTTGGAAAGGTCATGCGTGATGTCTACAAAGCTAATGTGCA
The DNA here is from genome assembly GCA_003731715.1 of Anabarilius grahami. Lineage (NCBI taxonomy): Eukaryota > Metazoa > Chordata > Actinopteri > Cypriniformes > Xenocyprididae > Anabarilius > Anabarilius grahami. The sequence continues at coordinate 404,707 of RJVU01080244.1, read as the reverse complement.
AAGAATAAGTCAAACGGCCTTTACAAAAAAAGGTAAAACAACGATGTCAGACAATTTTGAAGTTGGACTAGAAATGAGATGGAGTCTTTCGCCCTACCATGGTACTTCCACCTACGTCACGTGTGACCTTTCCAACGTGATGACGTGATGTGTGGCGCATCGCAGAGCAGTGCAAGACGAGCATTTGTAGTTAAAAAGTATGTACATTTTTAGCTAGATAAGACCCTTATTCCTCATCTGGGATCATGTAGAGCCCTTTGAAGCTGCACTGAAACTGTAATTTGGACCTTCAAACCAAAAAACCCTGTTGATTTGGAGAAAAATCCTGGAATGTTTTCCTCAAAAACCTTAATTTCTTTTCAACTGAAGAAAGAAAGACATAAACATCTTGAATGACATGGGGGTGAGTAAATGATCAGGAAATTTTAATTCTGAAGTGAAAAGTTAAATTGTGTCATTTCTGTTCCACTAGCATCAGCAAACAGAACTAGAAACAGATTTCCTGATTTTACCTCCACATTGTCAGCCACCCATTAGATAGTCCCACCCACAAACTCACAGCATTGGTTGTTTCTATGTTGGGCCAGTTGGGAAGCTTAAAACAGAACAATCTTTTTAAAAGAAAGTGCTTTATTTAATTTATTTTTACAAACAAAATAAAAAAAATATTACAATCTAAATCAGAAATGCAATTATTCCATCAAAATGTATTAAAATAAAAAGGAACGGATATCAAAAGTGCACTTTCTCATTTGAAAACTGATTTCAAGTGCTTTTAATCAGTCTTTTTATACTAATAATGGCTCTTGAGGAAGATGAACCGTGTGCATGGCTGAATGAATCTGACAACAAAGTCTCATCTGAGGTAAGTTACCCACAGCACAGCTCCCTCGCACAAGCCCCATGTTAATTAACACAAACTCCATGCGTCCGCCGTGCCGTGCTGCTGCGGACAGTACGGTAACCCTGCGCCATATGATTACGGTGAGGATGGCCGACCAATCCCGGATCAGAATTTGTGCGTCTGGCTCCTTTCGGCCAGTGGGGAAGGAAAGGAGACGTCTCGTAATTAGGAGACATCCACTATAGATACGTCTGCTGTCAGGATGGGTTCATGAGGGTGGCGTGTGCCGTGGAGAGGAACGTGTCGAGGCCTCGCCGAAGCGCCTCTGTCATTTCTGGAACGCGTCCCGAGGAGACAGATTCATGGCAGGTTGCTGTGCGGTAATTGGAGATTTCTGGTGATTAAAATTCATTTTTTTTGCATTCTCTCGCATCTGCATAGCCACGGGAGAGCCCTGGAGCTGTGCGTCTGTGGGTTTTGGGACATGTCTGAAGAATGGGTCACTTACTCTCCCCCTCCCTTCTTTTATCTTCCTCTTGAACGAGCGGAGCAAGACCAGACTTGCTGTTTCATCTGAAGGCGGATAAGGGTCAGAGGTCACTTGTAATGGCTTGTAATGGCAGAACTGTAAGAGAGCACCGGGTGCCGATCCACTTCACTACACTCCCCGTTCTTTATGCCCACTGCCCTTCTCACACAAATGACCTGGGCTGGGCCTGCGCTCGCTAATGGAGCGTTTGTGTGTGTGTCCATGTTTGTAAGTGAAATATAGGAAGCCTAGATATTTCAGCTAATGATCAAAGTTTTATGTCTTCTTGTTTGTTTCCAGCTGCTCACCACATAAGTGATAATGCTTTAGAAATATATTTAAAAGCTTGTTTAGCTTTGAAATATTACTATAGTTTGATACTAGGTTACACTTTATTCCGATAGTCCACTTTAGACAATCTACAGCAACTTTGCAACTTTGCAACTACATGTACTTGTAAAGTTACTCATAGTCAGTAGAACGTCTGCTGGGAGCATCAAAATAAAGTGTTAGCAGATATTAAGCACAGTCCACTGATACTCTAATGAGAGTTAATTGAGTAAGTCCTTGATCAAAAATACAGTAAAATATTGTGAAATATTATTACAATTTAAAATAACTTTTCTATTTTAAAATATTTTAAAATTTAATTTATTTCTGTGATGCAATGCTGAATTTTCAACATATTGCATTTTATTATTTGATTTCGGATAACACATGATCCTTCAGAAATCATTCTAATGTGCTGATTTGATGCTCAAGAAAGATATGTTAGTATTAACACAGTTGAAACTAGTTGTGCTGCTTTTTTGTTGTTGTTGTTGAAACCATATGTGTGCGATATAAACTATAATATAATTGTATATAAGATGTACGTCTACATGTTGTTGAAACAAATCCAATGAAATTATTTTACTTGTTGCACCAAATGTGGTAACAAATGAAAATCTTTTTGAGTCGTCCAGTTGGGTTGGATAACATTGGTTGGAGTTTGTCTACCTGTTTAGCCAAGCAGTGAAAACTCTGAAAACTAATTTTTCAGTTATTTAAAATGATTTGATTAGTGAATTCTTTTTTTGCGATTTGTCTTGTAGTCACTTCACGTTTTATTGTTCAATTCACTAAAGAAAATAGAAACATGTTATAACATGTTATAATGTAGTAATAACATGTTAATAGATTATTATTAAAAGTAATAATTTAATTAAATTATTTATTTAATTAATAATTGATTATTTGAATTTATTAATTAACATGACAGGCAGAATCTGAAGATTACAAAAAAAAAAAGGTGTCATTCTAAAAAGCGAAAATGTCAGACAAGTCAAATTTATTTGTATAGAGCTTTCACAATATACTTTGTTCCAAAACAGCTTTACAGAAAATTATAAACTTGATGTTTATAATATATTAATATCTTCATGCATTATAGTCACATTTAAGAGATTAGAGATAAATGTCAGATAAATGCAAATGCAAGCAGATAAATGTCAAACAAGTGAAACTGTATTTAATGTATCCTGCATTTTTTTATTATTCTAGTTTTTTTCAAGGATGAGGAGACGTCTGTCTATGGTGGCACTGGCAATAGCTTTTACTTACTGACAAATGAATTTGTACCAAAATATAATAATGTTAGATTGGACGTCAATGACAAAAGATATATGAAGCATTTCCTCCTGATTAGTTGCATTTTATTACTTGTATTTAGCATTGTTCTCCCTGCTGTCTGAATCTTAAAAATAAATGTTCTTTATAGGCATCAGTGGTTCCATGAAGAACCTTTAACATCCATGGAAGCTTTCCAAAGGTTCTTTATAGTGGAAAAAGGTTCTTTAGATTATAAAAATGTTCTTCACACAGGTTCTTTAAAGAAACCGTTAAGAACCATTTTTGGTTCCCCAAAGAACCTTTTACTTAAATGGCATCACTTCAAAAACCCTCATTTGGAACCTTTATTTTTAAGAACGCACTATTTGCAAACATCTAAGACATATGCTATTGCATAACTAATTGTTCCAGTGCCCTGACCAAATCAAGCTACAAAAATCCCAAAAAGGTCAAAAACATCATAACAGCCTCTACTGCCCCAGCTCTTTGACCTAAAAGTCATATGATATCTGTCAGACGCCTTTCATCCTACTGAACACTTAAACAGTACAAACCTACCAAAGTAGAGTATGTTTAGTGCTCTCAGCGTGATGTCTGTAAGCATACACAATCATGCGTCCTGCTAACGATCTGCGCTTGGCTTTCATCATGACATCCATCATGGCTTCTTACAGCTCAGAAGCAGTGTGTGTCGGATGTATGGCTTGTCGTGGTGCAGCGCTGTGGTGAGTTGTGACCGTTGCTGCCTCTTTCCTCTGTGGCTCTGTGTCAGGAAGCAGCTAATCGCAAGGCTAAGGAGAATATGACAAGAACGCCATGCAGCCGTGAGAAATGTGCTCACTTCTTCTTCACAGACACAAACATTATATGTTCAAATTAGAGAAAAACAACATTTAAGCACAGGATTATGTAACTGGAAAAATATGCCTTAGCCGTAAAAAGTACATGGTACAGTGATGATATCAGATGCTATACTATTGTACTTTGATATACACTGACTGGGATATATCAAAATGCTGTACATTTAAAAAAAAAAAATGATAAATTCATCATAAACATGAACGTATGAGAATTATTCAGTGACCAAAGTGTTTAAGAAATTAAAACTGTCTATTAAAACTAGTCGAGTATGTGTAGATTCTAGCTCTGCTTACTTTGGTCATTCTTTCAACCAACTTCAAGAGTCGCATCCTGTGATGCTTTTGAACAGTTTTGGAAGTAAATCACTTCTTGGCTGCTTTTTTTTTTTTACTAAAATGAACAAATAAATAAATAAACATGATTTTAATTTTGTTTATAAACTGAATAATCTATTTGTTCCCACTTTATAGTAAGTGTCTTTAACTACTATGTACTAACATTTAAATCATTTGAAACAGTGCACTTATTGTGTACATACATGTTTTTACACTGTACTCAATATTTAAAATACCTGCATGTAATTACTGCTGTAATTAATTTCTGTAATTACATCTATAGTTACACTGTTGACCCTTTCCTTACCCCTTAAAGGAATAGTTCACCCAGAAATGAAAATTATCCCATAATTTACTCACCCTCAAGACACCCTAGGTGTATATGACTCTCTTCTTTCAGCCAAACACAATCGGAGCTTTATTAGAAAATATCCTGGCTCTTTCAAGCTTTATAATGGGAGTGAATGGTGCCATTTTTTTAAGCCCAAAAAAGCATGTCCATCCATCATAAAAGTAATCCATATGACTCAAGGGGGTTAATAAAGGCCTTCTGAAGCGAAGCAATGTGTTTTTGTAAGAAAAATATCCATAATTCTAACTTTATAAATTGTAATCACTAGCTTCTCTGTAACATCTGTCTGCACGTTCACGAGAGAGTCGAGTTCTGGCGTATGATGTACTTTAGGATGTAGGAGTAGTGTAAGCTTAGGTGAGAGTAGACAGCTCTCGCTGTTCAAACAAATAGGGCTGGGCAACAAACTCAAGCTCCTCCAACATTTCTCTTTAAAAAATCTCGTTTTAGACTTCTAATTCGTGACCGGTGTTTTGTTTTGCTCAATCCTGTGTGCTTCCGTGTTCGTCAATATGTCTTGCGTCAAATAAGAGGTCATTCTTCGACCGGAACTAGACGTGTGTACGACCGTTACTGGAAATCAGTTATTATAGTTTATAAAGTTATAAATATGGATATTTGTCTTACAAAAATGCATAGCTTTGCTTAAGAAGGCCTTTATTAAAGGTGCAATATGTAAGAATTTTGCAGTAAAATATCCAAAAACCACTAGGCCAGTGTTATATATTTTGTTCACTTGAGTACTTACTATATCCCAAATGTTTGCAACTATTTGTAAATTGTGAGAAAATTGCAATTTTAACCAAGGCTCCGGGACGTGTGTGGAGTCGCCTGTCAATTGCGTCATACCCGCGTTATCCTCGGTTTCTGGTTTTATTTTGTAGAAACCATGGAAACACCAAAGACGCTTTAATATTTACATGTTTTAATAGACAAGGGACCAACTGTTTTGATATATTTATAGACAGAAAACTAATTATTGTTAAATAGCTCAACACATTTAATCTTATTGTTTAATCTAATTTTCTTGATTTTTTGTGAGTACCATGCTTTACCATGCCTCAGAGAAAAACACTATTTTGTGAAGTAGCTAACATAGCATAACTTTATTTTTAGTAACAGTAATACAGAATTTTCTCCATCATACAATGTTTTATAATTATTTGCATGCCATTTATCAACAAAAGCCATCCAGCATTTAATATGATATTATAAAATCGATCTATCTTACTGCAGTGTGCAACAAGTGTCTCACAGCAGCCACCGAGCGAACGCACAGAGTAACGTTATAACATTTTCAACACACTCAAATGTATCGATGATAAATAGAGCTGCGTTACCACATACTCAAAAAGTATACTCAATAAAAGCGGAAGCGGCGCCGGCGACTGTGACATAATAAAAGTTACGCTGCTCGTGAGGCGTGTGTTGCGCAATCGCTCCCGCGGCCTCGTTCAGCTCCCACAACACTCGGTCCTGCTCTGCTTCATACTACAGTAACATTAATAATCGCAATTCTTTTCCACCGGCCGTTGAGGTGAAGACCAAACTTGGCGTCATCAAGCTACGCCTTTGTTTTGAATAGGCCTCTAGCGACCTCTAGCGGACAGAAAATATTACATATCGCACCTTTAACCCTCTGGAGGCATATAGAGTACTTTTATGATGGATGGATGCACATTTTTGGGCTTCAAAAAAAAAAAAAAAAATAGTACCTTTCACTCCCATTATAAAGCTTGGAACAGCCAGGATATGGTTATGGATAACAAGATTATGTTTGGCTAAAAGAAGAAAGACATACACCAAGGATGGCTTGAGGGTGAGTAAATTATGGGATAATTCTCATTTTTAGGTGAACTATCCCTTTTAACCCACCCTTAAACCTAACCAGACCACCAAACCTGACCCTAACCTTACCCGTATCCCGCCTCAATAGAGGCAAAGTGATTTGCAATACAATATGAACACAAGTACTTATTTTGATGTAAGTACATAGTAGTTAAAGACACCTAATGTAAAGTGTGACCATTCATTTTAATAACTTATTAATACCCAACCATGGTAATATGGTAAACATGTGTTAATGTAACCTAGTTAAAATAAAAATAATGCATTATGCCATTTCAGCAGTATACTGGTGGCAGTGGTGTGTTGATCCCAAGGGGAGGCGGGTGTGTTTGGGGGGAGTGAGTGCGCTGTTGTGGGATTGAGTTCAGCTCTGGCGCAGGAGGTGTGCTGGAAAGAAAGGCGATCCACATGATGCTGTTTTATTTTCCTGTGCAGACAATGGCTGCGGCCCGGGATGCGCATACCTGCTGTCTCGCTGATGGGAGTAGACACGACCTCCGAATGTGACACCAGAGCCTGCTGGAAAAGGGAAATTTAAATCTGCAATTACACCAGTGAAATCCAGTGAAATATGCAATGAGGTAAAGTACACCAAAACATGAAGATCCTTTTACTAATCTGCTGATGATGGATAAATGAGTCCAGTAAAGGACTGATCATGTGTTTGAACTGTCTATTATCATCCACTTATGCTTATGTTAATTATTTCCTAATACATGAAGCTGCACAAGATAAACAAATTATTTAAGGCAAGCATCAGAATTATACATTTATTGGGAACACTTTATAATGTCTCATTTGTTACATGCATTATCTGACATAAACTAGCATTGAGAAATACATATATTTAGTTCCAAGTGCATTAACTAATGTTAAAAGACACAACTTTTGGTAACACTTTAGTTTAGCTCCAATTCTCACTATTAACTAGTTGCTTATTAGTACTTATAAAGCACATATTAATGCCTTATTCTGCATGACCATATTCTACATCCCTTAATTCTACCCAATAAACATAACAACTACATTACTAACTATTAATAAGCAGTAATTGGGCGTTTATTGAGGCAAAAGTCATAGTTAATAGTGAGAATTTGACCATAATCTAAAGCGCGACCCAACTTTTGATTCAAAACATTAGTAAATGTTGAAATTCACATTAACTAAGATTGTTAGAGCATGTTAACTCATTTGATTAACTAATGTTAACAAATGAAACCTATTATTGTTAGGGACCTGAACAAACTCCTAACTCTAATTATCAACATACTACAGACATGAATGATATATTAAATCATGTTAAAGAGGTGGTAGTACCATGAGTTTCATGTTGTGGATAATGATGAAAAACTTTTTGTATTTGTATTTTAACTTCGACTAGCCACTTAGCATCCATTCAGACCACATCACAATGCACTAAAAAAAATCAGAACACCTTAGCAACTGCATAGCAACACCCTGGTAACCATCCACAACACCCAACCACTGTGCTAGTGAGATCTGCAGAGGCACACAGTGCTCACATTCATTCTGGGAATGTTGAAAAGTGTTTTTTTTTTTACCTACCATGTTAAGTGTGTAGTTAAATATATAATCTATAGTTATGTGATGTTCCATCAATTATATCAGTGTTGAAATGGTTGTAATATGAAGCAGCTCTGCAGGAGCGCTGTAACAACACTCATTATAGCTCATCTCCTGAAAAGGACAGCAGTCTCTCCATAAGGTGATTTAAACTTCAGTTACAGGTTCAAGGTCTTCTAGTGTGCTTGAATCAAAGCAATTACTTTTAGACAGTTCCTCTCTCTCTCTCTCTTCCAGCACTCGTTGCTCAATACAAAGTGGTGACCTTGCTAACTGTGTGAATACAATGAATTCTAATGAGCACATTACAGACATCACAGCCTTAAAAATATGTGTGTTTAAAGATTCACTTCTTAATCTATAAATTACTGCTGTATTGAACTATATGCTGTGGAGTCAATATTTACTTAAGTGTGTGTTTTGGTATACTGTAATTACTTTCCTCCAGTTTCAAGCATTAGTCTGGGCCACTAATTTGTCTTTTTATGTCATAGGGTGTGTTGTGTGAAAACATTGAGGTAGTGATGTCATAAGGGGGGGCTGTAGGGGGCAGCAGGGGCTTTGTCTCACACACACACACACAACAACAACAACAGCAGCTCTGCGAGAGTGTTTTACATCAGGTCAGCGCAGTGTGTTGCTGCAGCAGTGAGTGAGATAAGGCAGCGGTGTGTCGGGAGACCCTGTGCTACGCTTTCCTACGCTGGATACAAAAGACATTTGTGGTCAGGTTTTTTTTTTTTTCTTTTTTTAATGAATTGGATTTTAATAAATGACTGAAACTTAAAGCAAACGCCCACAAATCCAATACAAAATACACATAAAATCTGGTTATTGTTGTGTGTGTGTATTTATTTATTTATTTTTCATTCTTTTATGTATTTTATTGTTTATTTGTGTGACTATTTGTTTACTTTACAAATTCATGTTACAATAGCAAATAGCAAAAAGTGAGAAGGATTGAAAGATTGATAGTAACATGCAAGTAAATGGATAAATATATGGAAAAAGAAAAGACAAATATGTCTAGAAGAATATCACTCACATTTCATTATGAAAATATTATAATGACATCATTGTGGTTAATTTGATTTTAAATTCTATATACATATAATCTATTTATTTGTTTAATGTGTGACTATTTGTTTACTTTAAAAATGTGTTTATTAATAATAATAATAATAATATAAAATAAAACATAACATTGTTTTGCAAAATTGGTATTTAAATAAAAAGTATTAATACTTAA
>RJVU01080244.1:371754-390825 GCA_003731715.1 Anabarilius grahami | reverse complement strand
GGGGGGTGGGGAGCGGGGGGGTCAGATTTTCCCCACAAAGGGGGACCCACAAGGATAGTAAAACTTGAAATCACCTACAGATAACTGTCCCCTTGAGGAAAACTGCTCAATAAACACATTTTAAAAAATGCCTTAATAAAAATAGTAAAATGCAAAAAAGGTTTAGGGGATAGAAAATATACTTAGCTGAGTGTAATACAATAGAAGTCTCTGGTATGTGCTCATTTAGATAAGTAAACGTGTACTTGTGTGTGTGCGCGTGTGAAAGTCTCTTTCCCTCCACTAATCATGCCGTCGTATTCATGGCTTTCCTTTTCTTCCCACCTCTCTTCATGCCAGTAGAGCTCCAGCCGTGGCCACTCACTGCAGCTTTTCACTTTGCAGACAAAAAGAGGCGACACGGCGCGGCCACGAATAATGCGGTCAAAAAACGCACTGAGAGGAATTGCTGTGTTTTATGAGCCATTAAAATTTTATTCATCCCTCCACTGAAGCAGGTTTTGGCCAGGGGTCGTCATGCTTTAAATAAACTCAAGTCACTCCAGCACTTCACCCCATATCAGCATTTACCCTTGCCTTCACACTCAATGGACTGTTTATTAGCGGTGTTTGCTAAGGCAAGCATCACTATTACTCTTTCTCGTATACTCGGGGATATGGATTTAAACAAACCCCTAACACTAAGAACTATACTTTGGTTTGAATCTTGTCCAACACCATCTGTGCTACTGACATGAATGATACCTCAAATCATGCGGCTTATTGAGAAGAGGTGTGCTGTTAGTTTCCCAAGCAATCAGACTTACAATTTTCACAGTGGAAACAAAAAAGCTCACAGACTGACATGGAAGGAGGGAGCTGGGGCATTTCTAGAAACCAATACAGCATATAGAGACTTATTAGGCTGGGCCAGTAAACAACCACTTAGCAACCACAGAGAACACTATAGCAACCATTGAAGAAATGTGCTAAAAACAACTCAAAGCACACTAACAATTGAAAAGCAGCAATATACAGCCAATTTGCATAGGCAAGCACCACTCACATTTTCTTTTAGTGATGTAAAATTTGCTACAGGTTTGTAGGGTGTGTGTGTGTGTGTGTGTGTGTGCACGCGTTTTTGTGATTAATGAGGACATAAATTTGAATAATGACATGGGTATTACACTGGTATTACGACGTAAACTTGAAAGATGAGGACATTTCATGAGTCCTCATTTTTAAAATAGCTTTAAAACCATACTAAGCAATGTTTTATTAAAAATGTAAAAATGCAGAATGTTTTCTGTGATGGGTAGGTTTAGGGGTAGGGGTAGTGTAGGGGATAGAATGTACAGTATAAAAACAATTATGCCTATGGAATGTCCTCACTAAGATAGCAAAACAAAACTGTTTGTGTGTGTGCGTGCGCGTTTTTGTGACATATCAGGACACAAATGTGTATAATGACATGGGTATTACATAGGTATTACAAGGGGAGGGTGACTTATGAGGACATTACCTATGTCCCCACTTTTCAAAAGGCTTATAAATCATACAGAATGAGTTTTTGTGAGAAAGTAAAAGTGTGCACAGTTTCCTGTGATGGGTAGGTTTAGGGGTAGGGGGATAGAAAATACCGTTTGTACAGTATAAAAACCATTACGCCTATGGAATGTCCCCACAATTCACAAAAACGAACATGTGTATGTGTGTGTGTGTGTGTGTGTGTGTGTGTGTTCCTGCACTGTAAAAAAGAATTGTTGGTTTAAAAGTAAGTTACCTGGTTGCCTTAAAATTTTGAGTTCACTGAAATTAAAAATTTGAGTTAATACAATGAAGACGATTGGTTTAATCAACAGAAACTCTAAATATTATGTTATCTGAACCACATTAAATATTTAAGTTGATATGACAAAGGAAAAAATGTTGTGATAACAAATTATGAAAATAATTTTTTACAGTGTGGTGTACATTCCAAAAAAAAAATAAAAAAATGCTGGGTTAAAAACAATATAAGCTGGGTTGAAAATGGACAAACCCAGTGACTGGGTTGTTTTAACCCAGCGGTTAGGTTAAATATTTGCCCAACGTGCTGGGCAGTTTTATTTAACCCAACTTCTGTTTAAAAACTACTATATGGCTGGCTTAAAATGAACCCAAAATATGTTGGAAATAAAAAATCAGCTGGGTTAAAACAGCCCAATTGCTGGGTTTGTCCATTTTCAACCCAACTTGGGTTGTTTTTAACCCAGCATTTTTTAAAGTGTACATTATGGGGACCAAATTTCCCCACAAGTATAGTAATACAAGTCAGTTTTGACCATGTGGGGACATTTTTTTGGTCCAGGAAACTTATAAATCATATATATACTTATAAAGCTCATACAGAATTATCTATTTTTTGAAAATCGAAAATAGCAGAAAGTTTTCTGTGATGGATAGGTTTAGGGGTAGGGTTAGGGTAAGGGGACAGAATATACCATTTGTACAGTATAAAAATGTCCCCATAAAACATGGAAACATGCACTCTTAAAAATAAAGGTTCCAAACGGAGGTTTTCACAGCAATTCTATAAAAGAACCATTTTTGTGAATCTTTCTTTAAAATAATATTTTTTTTCCCTAGTGTAAAGAACATTTAAAAATCTAAATAACCTTTTTTCTACTATAAAGAACCTTTTGTGCAGTCAATGGAAAGCTTCCATGGATGTTAAAGGTTCTTCATGGAACCATTGATGCCAATAAAGCACCTTTATTTTTTAAGAGTGTACCTTACAAAAAACACCCAAACATCAATGCTGTCCACTGGCAGATAGGTATCCAGTTCAGCGCTTGGCTCGCATGTTGTGCTGCTGACCCTCCCCTCAACTTTGACTCTTGACCCACAGAGGTATCTGTCATGACAGGAGGCTACTTAACACAAAACGGTGCCCGCTTCCAAGGGAGAGTAGAAAACAAGGCACAAACACACACAGTGGATTCCTTTATACCAGCCCTCGTCTTTTGTTTTGGACTGAAGAACGTGTTGCCTTTTCCCCCCTCCCTTCTGCTTTCTTCCCCTCTCCTTTTTCTTTTCTTTTCTTTCTTTTTTTTCCCCCTGCGCCTAGCAGTGTTCTCGTTCCGCAGCAGGTAGTGGCTGGGAGCAGCAGGATTCTGGGAGATTGTAAGAGAACGCCTTAATGAGCTGAAGGCCTCCTTGGCTGGAAACAAATGTATGCAAATGAGATGCACAACCCAAAAAGGATGGTGGTCCAAGAAGAGAAGACGAACTGCAGCTGACTGAGAGAGGAGCGAGTCCCCCCCCTCCCCAAACCAGCACCAGGATGAGCTCTACTATCTCTCTCATCTGAGGACTGGTAACAAAAGCACATTTTCTCATCCTCCACTGTAGGCAACGGGCTTTTGTTCAATTACACCCCGTGGAATTGTGCTTAACTAGTTCAGTTAATCAAGAAGCCAGGGTGAAGCTGGATCGTGATTCCTCTAGATATATTCAATCAGGTTTAGTTGGAATAATTAGAAATGTCAGGAGCATCCTCATGGATAGGATGGAATGTTGGCAGAATAATTATGTATGTAATCTTGGCATATTCATTTGTAAATTTAATTCTTAGGCATGGTGAACTCACATCATTTGTTAATTAGCTGATGGGAAAAATGTGATGTTTACAGTTATGGCTATTATAAATAATTAAAGGTTTGATTTTCTCCTTTTGGTAAACTTATTTATTGCTATTGCAAACTTATGATTACTCACTTGTATGGTTTTATTTTTACACGAAAATACATACATTTCTAATAAATATTGAATATGGAATGTTTAGGCTATGTATGATGCTAATTAATTTGCTTACGTTTAAGAAAATGAAGGCAGTGCCATTTTATAACAAACATAATCAGAATCGATTTTCTCTGCTTTATATAAAAGAGCTGTAATTTCTCATGTAATTGAATTTGTGGAGAGTCATCAACAGTTTTCTGAAGCGTGTCGTTCTTCTCGGGTTTGATTCTCTCACTCTTTTATGTCGCTGGGAAGAGGGGCAGAAATGTAATAATTTATCCTTTTAACTGATATTATATTTGCATTTTCATGCGTGTTTTTTTTTTCGTTAAGCATCATTTTATAATTTCAATGGATTTTATTATTAAACATTTTGGAATTAGCTAGTGTATGTGTCGTTTTTAATATAAATGCTCGTTTAAAATTCTGAGGGCTGATTTGAGGAGTTTTTAAATTATTTGAAAATCGAATTATTTGACAAAGCGAGAATATGCTTTACGTCTTAACAGTTGACATTACAAGGGACAATCAAGTCAAAGTCTATTATATTTTATAATATAGTATATTTTTAAATATGTTGTTTTATTTTACACTAATAATAATGCTTATCATTATTAATGTTGGCGCATATTTACATCGAAGAATAGAATAGAATAGAATATTAAATTAACATCAAATCAAGAGAAAATGTTTTGTAAAATTCACTGGAAACTGCGAATCATTTTAGCCTGTAGTAATGTCATTTGAAGGTGTTTTTGTCAGCAATGAGGTCGATGGGCATCGCGAGCGCTGCGATTATTTCTCGTTAAGCATCTGTCTCATTTGACTGCTTCTAAAAGACAGAACTCGAGTGTCGAGAGAAGGATTCGCGAGCTCGTGATCACAGAAGAGCAGTGCGCGCGACAGAACAACAGAAATCAGCAGAGCAGAATCTGAATCCCACGTACGTGCCCGCGGGTATAGACACACAGAAAGAGAAAAAAACAGAAGAAAAATGCAGCCCTAGTGAGAAAATTAGAGAGGCACCTGATGATGGCGAGTTTGACATGTGTTAATTGCTCAACAGCTCTCCTCATTAGGGATTTTGGAATTGTTGAAGTGCTGCAGGGCGGATAGCTGATGTCTGTCCGTATCTAACGCGCTGCCACATTTATACAGCTCAACACACGCATCATATCAGTCTCTTCATAGTATTTTTTTTTTTTTTTTTTTGCATTTTAGTGTATTTTTAATAGTTTAAAAAATATTTATAAATAAATATCAGTGCATAAATACGATATAATTTTGTAATATTTTAATATTGTAAATTTTGCTAATATATAGGCTATGATTGTATTAATGCCATCTATCTATCTATCTATCTATCTATCTATCTATCTATCTATCTATCTATCTATCTATCTATCTATCTATCTATCTATCTTTTTTATTGTACTGTATTGTAATGTGGCACACCTTGTGCAGTGGTTTAATGTGTAATTTCTCTAATGGCTGAATTCCTGTTTCTTGTTATCATGTATGTTTCCAGCGCCTGGCTTTCATTTGCCCCGCAACAATGAAAGGCGTCATGTATTGGGATCCATTCCTCTGGTAAATTACTTGTTACCTGCTGGCATTTATTTATGTGGCTGTGAATTATAAAGCTTTGTTATTGCTCTGCCTTGGGTGAATTGTTTATGACACCAGTAATCGGAGTAATTGTTATTGTTGAAATGACCTGTCAGCTGGCCCTTGCAGCAGAGCTTGTCCTACTGACAGATAGTGACAGCAGAGAGGACTCCTGGACCCGCACCTCTGATGAGTTCTCCGCTGATAATAAGGAGCGCTGGGCCCCTGATAATTCGCCTGTCAATGCTGCCTGCACATCCCAGATCCTCAGCCAAATTGTTGTCATTCATTTTGACAAAGACAGCAAAAAGAGAGAGAGAGAGGCAGAGAGAGAGAGATTACCAAAATAAATTAATTTGTTCACACTTCCCCCATCTCTGCGAGGCTGCTCTCCAACCTGACTCGTAAATTGTGCTTGTCTTGAGCTCACCTGTGAACGCTTTTGGAGCATTCATGAAGCTGTGTCAGGCTGATTTAAAATCTCTGTCAACGCAAACTTTCAAAAAATAGTGTCTGAAATAACACCAGGCGGAGTGATTTTACCACAGTTCAGGCAGCAGAGTTTGACCAGAGTCAGATTTCCCTTTAGAAGCTCTTACTCTAGACATATGGCATTAGCAGGTCAGTCCGACTGTGCTGGCGGGCAGATCAACCTCAGAGAGGCTGAAAATCATAATCAATGTCATCGCAGTCCGAGCGCTGCTTACAGGAGACGTATCAGTCTGCGTCATATCTGTGTTAAAACAAATCTGGAGTGTTTATGTGTTAAATTCAGTTTTCCATTCAGTTTAAGAAGCATGTCACCGAGATTAAGTGGGAATTGATATAGTTTGACGTAAGGTTTCTCCTTCTTGCATTTCTGTTTTTCTCTGCAGCCAAAGCTCACACTCATCAATAGCGGATAAAATCACAAGCAATGTGATCCATCATATTTAATTGGGCCTTTGAGTTCCCAGTAACAATCTTTATTATTTCCTGAACCTATGAAAATCAGGGAAATATGATTTATTTAATCATATATTTTTTCCACTTCATTTGCTTTGAGTTTCTTAGATTTCTTAGAAGCTTGTCATTTCTGATAATTGCTCATAAAAATCACCTAATCCCACAATATGGTTCACCTCAAAGAAAAGGAATACACTACAAAACCTGAAATGGTAGATTATGATAAATATTCTTTGAAAAGCCAAAGCATAAAAATCAGCAGGCTGTGTGAAATTAGTTCTGCTGGGGCGAAATGATGATATGACATGAATAAGGCTCAAATGGCAGGTGATGACAGAGGCTTGATTGCATTTCTTTGGGAATTCTAGACAGAGTGATGTCGGTGCATGAAATAGCTTTCTTATCTCATTTTTATTTTTATGATTATTGAACTAAGATTTCCTTTAAAGAATACCATTAACAACGCTCCCAGTCTCAAAATAACCGTAAACATGGCACAGATTGGAACGTTTTTCATTGCGGATCAACACGCACACAGTCCCCTCCTGCTAATATGCTTTTTTAAGCTTTCATTTTTTATTCAAATGATGCCATTAACAATCTATTCATTTATCAAGGATGCAAAAATTAGGTTTTAAACAATGCCATTAATTATTGTTTCCAGATGCAGCATGCACAGCAAAGTTGATTATGGTGATTTGAATATAACACAAGCCCACACAGATGGTAGACTTTAGGAAAGAGAAGCCTATTTGAATAGGCTAGCAGACATTAATGGCAATAATGATTTATTTGTCCGGTCTGGCTTTTAATGATATTGTTATTCCACAGTTATGTGCATCCTCGTCCCAAACAGTAGCTAAACTCTCCCATATTATATGATCTCTATAGTCTGTGTAATGATTTGTAAAATTATCATGCGGTGTAAATAATAAAATAAAAAAATCTAGGTTTTCATTTTCACTTGAATTTATAGCAACAAAAAAAAAAGATACAACTATTCATAAAATCATTATTCATCACTTGGGTATAAAGGTGCTGAATGATGATTTTTCATTTTATTAATCTGTATATATGCAGAAGTATTCTTTCATTGTGAGAATCGGAGGCACATGTTGAGTGCTGGACTGCGGCTGTCCATGTCCACATCTGTTTTTTATTAATACCACTATTTTTACAGAGAAACCTCTTCAAGAGAAAAGGCCGAGCTGCGTAGGTGAGTTTCATCGTCTGATGAGGCGTGGGGTCTCCACAGGGTCAGACACACCATGACACCTCCACCATCTGCCCCACCTCCCTTCCCATCACACACACACACACACACACACACACATGCACATTACGTCCCTATTCCATTGTGAGAAATAAGTACTGGATTGTACTGTATCCTTTAATATGGTGTTTATTCCTTTAATCCATCTCTACTGGCATTTTCTGTGGGAAGAACAGAGGCTGGTTAACCTTTGAGTTTGCTGATGCTGATGACTGTTTAATCAGTGTGATATGGGAGTGAAGGTTGTTGTGGTGAGAGCTGGCCAGATGCTGTCAGTGAGATTTGCTTAGGGAAATATTTGGGTTATGATTTGGTGATTATCTGAACAGCCACCTCCTTTTAAAGGTTTACCTAAAGCAAAATTTCAATGTTCAGATGAAAAAATGGTCCATTGATGACTTTTGAAATCGCCATTTGGTCAAACATGATGTACCAGATTGAATATTCAGAATGAATTTTAGTAAATAGTAGGGATGCACCGATACCACTTTTTCCATAACGAGTCGATACTGATACTTATTTTTAGTACTTGCTGATACAGAGTACCGATACCTGTATTTTCATCGTATTATTTATTTTTATTTTATTTTATTTTTATTATGAGCTGCACATTTCCAACATACTGATACACACACGTTTTCTTTCTCAACTGTTTACATTCACTTAAAGGTGGTACAGAGGATCTTTTCGTCGACTGATTTTTTTAAATGAGCGCATGCGTAAGAACAACCCCCCTCCATTTCGAGGGAACGCCTCCCAAAACTCGTGCACGAGTATTGGAACACGAGTGTTTACCACCGGCATTCGCTGTGTTATTAAGCCGGGCACACATTTAACGACTAGCTAAAACATTCTAAGACTATGCTCAACATACAGCCATTGTTTCCTGCTCCTGAAGCAGATTTATATACTTTCACATGGAATTTGAACACCGACTGTAATCGCAGACTGAACGCAACTGGCTCTGACTGGACACGTTTGAGCGCAATCAGTCATAAGTATCAATTTACATTCATAATCGGCCTTAAATCGTTAAGTGTGTGCGCGACTTAAAGCCGCGCACACACTTAGTGGATTCATTATGTCGGACTCACCGCAGGTAACTCATAATCTGCAGTTGTTACTCCTGTCTCCTGACAAAAACATTGCATGCGGCGCCTGTGGAGTGTGGAAAGTTACTGGAGCGCGCAGCCGTGCGTCTCTCACAAGGAACGTCATGGCAGTGATTGACAAGCCAGAGGGCCAATCGTTTACGCGATGATCACGTAAATGATTGGCTGATGTTTGTAAGGCCCTACCTCGAGCACAGATGATGTATATTAATAATATTCCTTTCAGCGCACCTAATAAATAGTCTTTTATCAGTTAGTAAAGACAGTTTCAAGTAATATTGCAAAAATTTATAAAACAAAACATCCTATTTAGCACCTTTAAGACATAACCAACTATGTTTCATAATTACAGACACTTGCCTATGGGGGCATTTTGTATGGTGGCAACGAAATTAAAAAAGAAAACATAAGTTCACAACACAATGGAAACAAGCCACAACACAACAAAATCGAGCTACAACACAACGGAAATGCTCCCGACCACTAGGGGGCTCTCAGAGCTCGGTAAAGTTAGTTTTCCTTGCCACTGTTCTATAGAGTCGGCAGCCTTACAAAGATATCAATACCATGATTAGTTTTAAGTATGTAAACATTGTATATCGACATGAAATATTAATTCAAAATCAATGACGTACTCAATAGCTTCATATTTATACCTGTGAATGATTTGATGCGCTACCACGGCGCACGATGAAGGGAACGACTGCCAATTCCACCAAGTGGTTAAAAGTGGTTTGTTTTAACATTTAAAAACAGACATGTTCAAATTCCAAAGCTTGTTAGTTGCTGCTGGTAAGACTGAATTACTACAGGTGAAATTATACCTCCCTGTGTGTATTGTCAAAATGTCACCTGTAGTAAGTCAGTCTTACCAATAGAAAACTACTACAAGCTTTGGAATTTGAACATGTCTGTTTTTAAATGTTAAAAGTAATTTAAATGAATACAAATTATACGTTTTAACCACTTGGTGGAATTGTCGTTCCCTTCATCATGCGCCGTGGTAGCGCGTCAAATCATTCACAGGTATAAATATGAAGCTATTGTTCACGTAGGTGATTTTGAATTCATATTTCATGTCGATATACAGTAGTTACATACTGTTGAAACTAATCGTGGTATTGATATCACTACCGGCTCTATAGAACATTGGCAAGGAAAACTAACTTTACCGAGCTCTGAGAGCCCCCTAGTGGTTAGAAGCATTTCCGTTGTGTTTTAGCTCGATTCCGTTGTGTTGTGGCTTGTTTCCGTTGTGCTGTGAACTTATGTTTGCTTTTTAAATTGTGTTGTGTTGTGCACTACTGGGCCACCGTCATTTTGACGTAATTTTGTGGGAATTTGTCCATTCAAGCGCAAGAGGACAAGAGAATTTGACTATTTGCTCTGTCTGAGAGGCAGATGTTTGAGCACAGAAAATGTCTTGAAAATGTAACGTGATTACTGTACCGCCTTCCTGTAATACTGTAGGGAACCACTCATTATACAAAAGTCATGTAACAGTTCATGTTTTTACTTGCACATGCGATTTGAGCGAGTGAGCAATCAGCAATCAAGAGCATGCAACAGAAGTGCGCGCTCTCTCTCTTTTAACATTAGTAAGATGCTCCTCATTATACTTTCTATGCTATTGCCATATCCGACTGAACTACAAACTTTCCAGTGATGTCTTTGAAAAAGGGATGCGCTCGATAAGCTCACGCTCCTGTGCCGCTGCACGGTCAATACGCTCCGCATTCTCTTATCAGCTTTCGCACAGCAGCTATATAGGCCTAAATATTTAATCTGTTTAGCATTCTATTAATTCAATACATTTACTTCATAGACATCCTTCTTTGGTGTATCCATTCTGCTCTCTGTTTGCTCTGTTGTCGGTGTTTCTTTGTCACAAGCACTGTACTGTACTCTACGTGGTATCGGTTGTTGGTATTTTGATGGCTACGAGTAAGAGTATACATGAGCACAGTATCGGCCCCAATACCGATACTTGTTGCATCCCTAGTAAATAGTGAAGTAAATGTTATGTGTTCCACAGAAAAAAGAAACCACACAGAAGATGGTATATGAAGGTGAGTAAATAAGGACATTTTTCAATTTTGGGTGAACTATTCCTTTTGATAGAGAGAGGCAGAATGAGGGTGCAAGACTGCTGCCATGCTTTGTGTGGGAGCAGGTGCCAGAAGAGAGGCTAATAAACAGCAGCTACAAGCTGGATACTCACTCCAAATAATGTCTTTTGGCTATGGCTGGGCCATTGATGTAACAATACTGTGTTGCAGTAATGACGCCCATGTTGGGCATCAGTTACGGCTTTCTGCTGTTGGCATTGGCTTTCAGTCGCTCTCCGTCAATCTCACTTTTGATTTTGGCTCTTGCCATTTCTTCCTCGTTCTCACCTTGCCGCCTTTCTCTCTTCTCTCTCACCATCTAATCTCTGGATGCGATGCAGGCCAGTTGGGACTTAATCAGAACCAGATGGACACGGTGTCGAAATTGTCCAAAAGGGTCTGAGAACGTGGGGAGCTGTCAGGCCTGTGGAGAGAGTGGAATTCTTCAGTAATAAAACGTGGATTTATCACCTCTCTACCACAGTCATAGGCCTTTCTGTTAAGAGCCGATAGAGAGAGGGAGGCCACTGTCCATTATTCTCGCAAAACTCCGGCTCGGCTCCTCAGCAAGGCCCAAACTAGCAGCCTTCAGAGAAGGCGCATTAACCGAGAGCTTTCGCGTCCCCTACTGAGTCAAATGAACCTGCTAAAATAGCCGCTTTTCACAATAGGCTGTGTAATTGAAACCAGAATGTGGAGGATTTGATAAATTGCTTGACCCTGTAGGAATGTTAGAGCCGTAAATTTTTAGTGCATTTTGGTTATGTGTTTGGGTAAATGCATGTGTCTTTCGGCGTGTGAGTGCGTCTGTGTTTTTATTATTTTTAATAATAATGGCTTTTCACTGTCGTTTTAGTAAGGGCACGCACACACACACACACACACGCCCTTTGTGGGCCTTAAAGCACCTTTCCATTCTAAGATCAAATGGTCCATAAATCTTCCGAACTCTATGGAGTTCCTTCACGTACTTGCTGGTTTACATTAAAGATTGAAAAATCCTTGGAAGTCAAACCATCCAATGCATTTTGCAGCATCAAAAGATTTAGGGGCACATTCATGCGAACCAAAAATTGCACTGTTCATATGAAAAATAATATGAGCGAAAGTAAATTATATAAAATAACCATTTCTATGTAATAAAAATCATTAGGAAAATGAAATTGTAATTTCGTTGTAAGTGACTAAAACATAAAGATAATTTTAGAAAAAAAAAAATGAATATCTTTTTTTAACAGTTTTGTGTTTATATAGGTCATGCGTCCTCCGTGGCGCAGATAGAAAGCGATCAATCCGTTCGGGCACTGTGAGGTCAACGCAGTGTAAACACAGCACACGGCACGATTTATGGCGTTTGCTGAGGCTACAACCAGAGGTCTGTATATTTTCACATCATAATTGCTTTTTGCAGCTTTTCAATCACTGAGAGCTCTTTTAGTTTTGTCTCTCACCCTATTCTAAGGCCTGAACCATACACAACGGCCCAGGGGGATTTTCACCTCATTCTTAATTCTTAATTTCACCTCGTCTTAATATATGTCATGTCTTTCTTTCTTTTCTTTTTTTTCAGAGTCAAATGAAACGTGCAGGCCTGTTAAAAGGACCACATCGCACTTGAGAATTCGTACCGCAGGGTTTCTCACTTGTTGACAGTAGTTACCTGTGCCCTGGCAGACCCTTGGCCCTGGGATAAAATGGCTTCTATCATGGGCCAGACACATAAATATTTCCCTTTCTATTTTCCAAAATAGCTTTTAATTTAACAAGTTTTATGGCTCTAATATTAAGTGCATGTGTTTTACAAGACACTGTGTCCTCTGAGTCACCCCTTGGTTTTCGGCTGCTTTTTTACCTTATGGAGAAGAGGAAAAGAGGGGGGGATGTTTGACTGGGCCTCTACCAGACACTCCCCCATGCTCCCCTTGGCCTGGGCCTCTCCTTCTGAGGGACAGCCATGTAGAGAGTCTGGGATTAAGGGACGGGCAACTCCCTCTGTCCGCACTAGTGTGTTCTGGCCCACTGACCTCTCCCTTGGGGTTCCGAAAGTCCAAAAAACCTCTCAATCACTAAAGTTCCTGCACGATGGGGATTCCATGTGTAGAGAGCTCTAGGAAAAGAAAGGGGTCTGGAAGTTACAATAAATATAGATATCTCTTGATTTTAACCATGGTTAGCATTACGTTTATAACATAGCACTTGGTTATGGATTTATCACTGGGGCTGTGTGTGTGTGTGTGTGTGTGTGTGTAGAGGACCTGAGTACTCTCTGTCTGTCCCCTCTAGGGACAAATTGATGTCAAGTTGTTCTCTCTGTCAGGATTAAGTGTCTGTTTGCTTTTTGCTCACATGCAGCTCGATGAATAAAAAAGCTCATCTGAGCAAATCAAAAACTTGATCCCTGTTTAAAAAGAGGGATGGAAACAACTACTTCACCCAATAATGAAAACCTGTCATCGTTTACTCATCCTCATATTGTTCCAATATGTTCCTGTACGACCGATTTTCTTCCAGGGAACACAAAAGCAGAAACTTTGAAGAATTTTGCTGTCGCTCTTTTCCAAATAATTACAATGAATAGTCACTAGAGCTTTCAAACTTCAAAAAGGAAGAAAAAGCACAGTACAAGTGATTCCATCACTGAACAGCACACTGGAGGGGAAGGTTTTTAAGGAATAATTACATACAATTTGGTCAATTGACCAAATATCAAATGACTTGGAATATAATGTACTTATCATATGGACCATGTTTACTTTTTTTTTTTACAGTGTTTTTTTTTTTTTTAAAGCTTGAAAGGCATGAAGGTGAGTAAATGATTCATTTCAATATTTTCATCCTCTAATGTCCTCAAACTGCATGTTTTGCCATTGTGAACTGGTAAATGTGAAATATTAAAATATATTATTATTTATTTATTTGTTCGTTTGAAAAGAGTGGTCTCTGTTTTTTGTGTGTATTTTGTAATAAAGTGACATGCTGTCAATTTTGAAGTCTTATACTGTCATTGTGTTATTTTTTTTATCTTTTAAAAAAATTAACTATTTATAAATAGCCTATAGTAATCTTAAATAATAAAGTAACCTTTATGTAATTATGTAAAACTCTCGCTCTCACAAATGAAAAAAAAAGTGTGATGTAAGGTGATGTAAATAATTATAAAATTATAGGTAACACTTTAGTATGGGGAACAATTCTCACTTTTAACTAGCTGTTTATTAGTACTTATAAAGCACATATTAATGCCTCAATATTCTGCATGACCATATTCTGCATCCCTTTTTCTAACCCTATACCTAAAACTTAAATGCTACAAAAACTACCTTACTAACTATTAATAAGCAGTAAATGAAGAGTTTATTGAGGCAAAAGTCATAGTTAATAGTGAATATGTGTTCCCCATACCAAAGTGTTACCAAATTATATATATTTACTATTATATTAAGGAATAATGATCTTTTGATATAAAAATCAGTGTCCTTATATTCTCATGCTGTGACCTTGCAAGTAAACAGTGCTAGTTTCAGCTCTATAGCAAGAGTTAGCAGAAACTATTAGAAAGCTTCAAATATTCACACCATATCCATGTTTGTTTGTTTGTTTTTTGTTTTTTTATCTGTCAACATCAGGGACCAATTCAACTGAGTGACTTTAAGAACACATGCAAATGATTCACTGTATATCTTGCATTTATCAAGCAGATTCTCATTGGTCGTTAATGATTTCTTTAATGATCTTTTATTTAATCTCTCATGGTCTGTGCTCCTGATATATTCATTACTAATCTTTTATATTTCCATATTTCACAAAACAATCTTTTAATAATTCCATTATTCATATTTTATAAAATAATGTCTGCTAATTGTAAATGCATCATGAACATAATTTAAGTGAGATTTTTCAACATGCCTCAATTTCACTATAAAGCATTTAATCATAAACATTGATTTTATTTTAAATCAAAAAATAACTCTTGACATGAGTGAGGGACGGATAGATGCATTCATGAGAATATAAAAGCCTACAAACTGTATAAGATGTAGGCATCATCTGTAGGCACATGTAGAATAAACAATAGAGGTTTTCTTCACCGAAAAAACAAACACCCTCTCACACATACATCTCCAGCGTGCTCCTGAAATTCAGCATGTCATAAATCTACCCCTCTGAATACGCCTGGCATGTTTTAAGGTTGCTGTGTCCATAATACCATATAACATAAGCACACTGCAGTTGATTGGTAGACATAAACATTGACTGCGGCCCGGACGCAGTTTAGCACCCAGCTACAATTCATCGGTAAACTGAACTGCTGCTGTAAGTGAAAAATCAAGGTCTGTTGTCCCAAGAGCGAGCATGGACTACACCACCACGACAAGAGAACTTTGAGAATTTTGTATCATCATTTTCTTTTCGAAATGTTTGAAATACTTTTGCCTAAGGCTAAAATGTGGCATTCATCTAGTCACATTTCTTAAAATAGGCTTCTAAACCTGTATTTTCCATAACCATGTGGATTGTGCAATGGAAAAGAAAACCTACACCACAACGACTAAGAGCGCTGGCCTAAAATGCTCGTGACATCAAATGTGGTCTACACTAAAACCGTAAAAATATTGGTATCCTTTTCCATGTATAGGAAATTAGCATAACTCAGTGAAACGCAGGTGAAACTGATGAAGATGAATGATAACGCATAGTCAGGAAAGAGAAAGTCATTTTTAATACAACATCAGAGCACCGCATAAATCTAGAACAAAGATGAAAATGAAAATAAAACACAACTCAGGCTGATGGATGTTGTTTTTAATGTAAAATCGAGTCAAAACACCTGGCGGCATTAGAGCGGTTTGCCTGTCCTCTTAACCCTTTAGCCAACACCCTTCAGTTCAAATAATGCTTTTATCCCGGATCTGCAGAGGTGCAACTCAGGTTACTCATTTAAAGTGCTTATTATTTATCTTCGTGTTGTGTTTTACCCATTGACATCCCATTTAGTGCCGATGACCCTGCTTATACAAACCCTAATAATTCAAAAATGTTATAGCGTGTAACACTAACATTCTTAGTTGGATCTCAGGATAATCCATCACAAAGCCTAACAATAGCCTGCCTCAACTGTGGCACGGTGCACTAAAAGCTTTTATGCTAAATGTCCAAAGTAAAGTGTGAGGGGTCGGGGCAAGGGGTCCCTTATCAGATAGATTTGTTTCCTCTACATCTAAGTGGAGAGGGATTTATCTTATACATAAAAAGATGCTGGAACGGAGGTGGCACATCTTTGAATCAGCTCAAATATTTGGGCGTTCTGTTTCTCACGCATCAATGAATTTGTGTCTTACTCACACTTCAGTTAATCCTTCATTGCTCTTTCAACATATTGCCACAGGTATAGATGATAAATGACTGTGGAGTGGGAAATAATATTGCGTAAAACAGAGAATTGCAGGCATTTACATTTTTTCTTTTTAAAGGCAAAACTGTTGCTTTATAACAACTTATGTTGGTTATACTTTATTTAACAGTGTCCTTGTTACACACGTTACATATAGTTACTATAGTAATAACTAAAAATTATACATAAATACATGCAACTAACCAAACTTAATCCTAACCCTATAGTAAGTACATGTTGTTAATTAATATTACTCAGTACTTAAATGAATAATTACACTGTAACGTGGACACCTTAAAATAAAGTACTTTTATTTGAAGGTGTCCACGTTACAGTGTAATTATACATTTAAGTATTGTATAGTAATATTATCTACATGTACTTACTATAGGGTTAGGGTTAGGATTGAGGTTTGGTTTAGGGTTAGTTGCATGTAATTATGCATAATTTTAGTACATACTATAACGTGTGACAAGGACACTGTAAAATAAAGTGTTACCAAATAAAGTATAACCGATCTTCTTAATTTTAGTGTCATTGTTACTTGTGGTTACTATAGTAATTATACATTATGTGTAATTACATGCAACTAACCCTAAACAAAACCCTAATCCTAACCCTATAGTAAGTATGTTGTAAATATTACTTAGTACTTAAATGTATGATTACACTGTAAAAAGGACACCTTAAAATAAAGTGTAACCCTTTTATTTTAAGGTGTCCATGTTACAGTGTTATTATGCATTTAAGTACTGTGTTGTAATATTGACTACATGTAGGGTTAGGATTGGGGTTTGGTTTAGGGTTAGTTTCATGTAATTATGCATAATTTTTAGTTAATACTATAGTAACTACATGTAACATATGTAACAAAGACACTAAAATAAAGTGTTACCAAATAAAGTATAACCAATCTTGGTAACACTTTTTTTTACAGTGTCATTGTTACATGTTACATGTAGTTACTCCGGTAATAATTATGTGTAATTACATGCATATAACCCTAAACCAAACCTTAACCCTATCATAAGTACATGTAGATAATTAATATTACTCAGTAATTAAATGTATAATTTCAGTGTAACGAAGACACTTTAAAAAGTGTAATCTTTTTACAGCATAAGTTGTTACAAAGCTATAGTTTTGCCTTTCAAAAAATATAATATAACGTGTAACAAGGACACTGTAAAATAAAGTGTTATCAAAAAAATCACATTTAAAATTTGATATGAATTAATTAATTCGTTTTAGAAATGAGCACCATTCATTCTGTCAAACAATGGTACAATTTAATTCTGTCAAGTACAGGACAAATACAACACCACAGGAGCAGAACAACAATATATAGCAAGTCATGTCATCCATTTTTCATGTTCTTCTCTGCTTTTCAGTTTAAAGAGGTAGAAGTGGCTTTTCCACTTCCTTTAATGTTTGGTTTAGGGTAAGTAGCTGACGGGCTCCCCACTGTTACCTGAAAACCTCCACAGAAGAGTGAGTACACTCTTTCTAACTGAATCTCTTGTGCAGAGGCAGTCAGCCAGTCTGATAGACTACATTGCTCTTTATAAACTGTCTATGGACCATAAACTACACAGCAGAAAGCGTGGCTTTGGGTTCAGGATTAAGACCTCTGAAAGCTTCTATTACTGTAACTGGATCCCTTTCTCCATATAATACAAAGACATGTAAGCAGGTTATTTGAAGTGCTCCAAACTGTGCATATTTTTGATTTGGGTATCCGAAAATTCTTTCCCAGTTGTTCTAATATTTTGGCATCATGACACCATGGCAGCTAAGTTGGTAATCCAGCAGAGTGCCCATCCCTGCGTTGCCTGAATGGGTGCGCCTTAAAATGCTTGCGTAAAATAAACAGTCCTACTGGTATAAACTTGCGGCCTGTCACATGGTCTAACGCCCGATTCACAGTCAGACATTGCAAAGCGTTAAAAAAGCAAAATATTCGTACTTTAACAATAAGCTTACAGTGAGGGATGACTGAAAAGAAAACAAAACAGATGAATAAATGGATAAATATAAAGATTTTCAAATGGATGCATGAATGAGCCAGCAGGGTAATCTGTTTTGATGCCTCTGCAATGACAAAATCTGTTATAATAAGCACTGTCAATCACGCTAAGAAGTCTGCTATAACGATATAGGCTAATAACTTGAAACAGCCTTTATTGCATGTTAATGATGTGAAGCTGCACAAAGAAATAACGTTCATGTCTATTTCACCCTTGAGGAATTTGCATTCTATCTAAATAATAGTTTCTCCGCACTTGCACGGTGTTTACAAGTGATGCATTCGTGATAAAGTGTGAAAATGATTCCCGTTGATTAAAAGTAAAACAAAAAAACAGCTGCACACCAAAACTTATAATTAGATTTACTTAATGAACATTGCGAATACATTTCTGATACCATCCTGTGGATCTGCGCGCGCTTCTTCACTGTAACAATAACAGAGTATTGGTGTCTGATTCACGCACTACGACTTAAGGGTGGGAAAGTGAAAACACGCAACTTCGAAAAACTGACAAGGTGAGAGAGCTTCTTGCTGACATTTTTAACCCGCCACGGAAGTGTGGCTGATAATTATGCGCGCTGTAAGGCTCAGATACACTCTGGGTGTTACTTGGAAATCGCTACCGGATTTAATTCATCATTAGGAAATGGTTGTCTTAAAACGGAGCTTGATGTGTGAATAAACAACTGTTTCATTTACAGCATTAGCTACTAGAGAATCAGCTCAGACACAAAGAAAAGCAGACCAACGCGTCAAGACGAACTAAATGCCTGGTGGGACAATTTTAGGGTTTGCAAAAAGTATATATATATATATATATATAAAAAGCTTCCCTGCTTAAT
>RJVU01080244.1:357619-371747 GCA_003731715.1 Anabarilius grahami | reverse complement strand
TCCATGTTTAATAATTTTTTTTCTTGACCAACATGCAAGAAGTCATGTGACAAGAAAATGATAAAACAGGTCATTATAAAAAAGGTCAGATTGTTTTTATTGTTTTATGTATAGATTTTTATCTTAATTTTTTTATATATCAAATATTTAGACTTTTTAAAACAATAATAATAAAAGAAATCAGTAATAAAAAGTTTTGTTAAGGTCAACAAGACTAATCCCAAGTAAACCTCTAATGACTCAAAAAAACATTACATATCCAACTGCTTTTATTTATTTTTTTACCTTATTTTTTTTTAAGTATTTCTGAAAATAATGATTATGTAGAAGTGTTTTCAGTATAGGCTGTTTTTAACGTCGTTAATGAAAGCTGTTATAATTAATGAACGTGATCAATAATAATAATATTGATAGTAATAATATTTATTAGGCTATTTTCAGATATTTTTAATTAAATCTTTGATTCACCGATATGTCAATCCACTGATTAATTCTCATAATGAGTAGGGTAGCCTATTCAAACTGAAAAGAAGGCTATTATAATAGACTACTGTAATTCAGTGATGTACTATTGAATGGTTCTTTTTGATATATCGGTTTTGGTCATTCTTGGCTCGTTGTCCATCAGATTCTTGCAGCAAAACTGGCACATCAAAACGAAACGTTCCCATAGACCGAATTACAGCCTCCGAAAATAAATAAATGAGGAGGCCACTGGCCTCGGGTCAGAGGTTTATCACTCTTCTGCTATGCGAGTGGAATTTGTGACTCTCTGCCTTGTCTCAACTTGCAGCTCACATATTTACCTAAAGTAGTCGTGACCTTTTCACCTTCGGTTTCAGTCACGTGACACACAGGGATTTTATACTGTATCAAAGTTTCTCTCAAGAGGTATTTAAAATGAAAATGAAATTATTAATAAGAATTCATTAGTCTTCATCAGAGGATTACTCATATCACAGATTTATTGATTTGCATTAAGATGCCTTTTAAATAATTATCTTCTACGGAATATGTTCATTGTGATTAATTGCTTTAGGAAGGTTAGCAATATTGCGACGTAAGAGATAAAATAAAATAATAATAATTACAAAATAAAAGGAATGCATTCGTTAATATAATTAATAAGTTATTTTCCGTACTCTATGTGAGTTGCTATAGCTGAATCAATAATAGCCTATAATTATTCTGTATGTACAGCCTATGTCTTTTTGAAATGTTATCGAAAAAAAGCTTTCTATTTATAAAATACTATATTACTTCAGTGCCGCAATCATGCAGAAGTTCTCATAACTTGATAGTTTTCTCTTTGAATGTGTGTTGCGTTTATCTTTCGCCCCTAACAGCAGATGCATCGTACTTCACTGTCTCACCGGGATCAAAGCGACGAGAGAACATAAGTGGTTATTGTAAGCGAAACATAATACCTCATAACATAAAAGAGAGCGGAGAGATGATGCTGCTGAGTGCGTTTTGGCATTCATCGAGACTTTTGGGCAGGTGGGGGTCGGTGAGCTCTCATTAAAGCCTAACACACAACGGCTATTATTGGATCGGATCTCACCAGGTGAAGATGGGAGCCGGGCTGGCGCACCTTTCACTGACATCCGAGGCTGCTTTGCCGGCTCTTGTCCTTCGTAAGCTGCAGCCGTGGTGACCTTGATAGTGATCGAGAGAGAAAGTGAGAGAGAGCTTCGGAGATATACGCGGTTCTGTTGCAACGATGCCCCGATTGTAACATAGCAGCGCTCCTACTTCAACTATATACTACTAGCCTACTTTTGTCTTCTAAACAGTCAAATAAGTAGCCTACCACAATTTACACGAATTCATTATTATTATTAATAATAATAATAATTTCTGGAACAACTTCATTGTATTTGCAGGAATCTACACGCGGACTATCTGATATCTATATTGTTATCAGCTCTTCTGTGCCATATGGCAAAGCTAAGAGCTTAAGTTATGCATCAGTAAATAAATAAATATATTGACATTTCCAATGGTGTTGTCGCCATTCAAAACACTTCAAAATTGGCTGCCATTAGCGTAAAATATAAAGAAACCACACACACACGCACGCGCACACAAAATAATTAAATGTTTATTTTTATTTCTGGTGCAGATTTCATGATAAATCATTCTCACTTGTCTACATCAGTGGGAATGCTATACTATCGTCCGTCATACATGGCAATGGACGCATTTGTTTGCTTCGTAGGCTTACCAACCCTCCCTCTGGAAGCTGAAACACTATATTATTGCTTAATTTGCGTGCCTCAACTTCTTAAAGCCATCAAGTGCAATTTGAAGAGGGGAAAAAAAAAACAAATCAGAAGTCACTTGGTGTTTTTGAATATATTCTTCAGGTCCGTTCTGGCACAAACAAAAGGCTAATCGTGCGTTCAGTCCTCATAAAGAGTCTAAAACCATTTAATAATTTAATTTTGTGCTATTTTGCAAGCAAAAGGTCTCTTTACGCACGTAAAATGTAGAAATTTTGTCGAATGTTAATTGTTGTGCATCATTTTTACAGGCTACCGCTCGCTTTCACGAGGTTACACAAAACACAGCTATTCTCTATTCTGTGTAACAAATGTATATTCTCTTTAATTGTGGAGTACGACGCTGTATAAGCGCTTATTGAATTGAACGGACAAGAAAGCAATCCTGCATCCTCTGACCCCCGAATGCAGCCCGCTTTCATTGATCACCCCCTTATGAGATAATGCAATTACAAACATCAATAAGGAGCTGCGAGGGGAATCATTACGTGGTGACAGTGATAGATGATAGTGCAGAAAATAGCGCGTTTCTCTCCAACAATCCTGGAGCCCAGGGGCTTTCAGGGGTGGGCGAAGTCACCAAGGAAACAGATGACATCCAAAATGGCCCTGCAGTTTTGGACAGTCCATCTCTTCTCTCCAGACTTCTCTCTGGTAGTCCACCAGCTGCCACATAACATTATTCTATGTGTGGTAACACGCTCGAGACGTTAGTGAAACAAAATTGCAATTTCATACAGACACATCATGCATCGGTTTCTCACAATTCTGTCTATTTATTGGTCTTGCAATTTTATATAAATCGACCTGACTGATCATTTATTTAGGCTGTAGTTTATTTGTTTTGGGTTGGCCTGGTGTGATTGCCGAAATGTGTATTTTAAAATCTTCAAAATCTAAACAAGAAACTAAAAGACATAATTTGATTCGCATAGTTAAAAAGAAAGTGATAGCAGATATATAATTTATGTTAAATAGGCTACTTCACTTGAACTAGCGTGAAATGTTGCGTTGGTCTACTGCATTTTAAGTGTTTGCAATACTGTAAAATGATTATATATACATATGCTAAATTGATTTTTATTATTGTTGTTATTTTTATTTAAGCCTTCATTTATATTACATTTGCAAGTCAAATAATTGATACAGTGTGGGACAATGTAAATGTGCTTGTTTTGTTTCTGCGGTATTTCTCACTAACATACAAGAAGTCACTGACACACGTACACACACACACACACACATGTTCGTTTTTGTGAATTGTGGGGACATTCCATAGGCGTAATGGTTTTTATACTGTACAAACTGTATTTTCTATCCCCCTACACTACCCCTACCCCTAAACCTAACCATCACAGGAAACTGTGCACACTTTTACTTTCTCACAAAAACTCATTCTGTATGATTTATAAGCCTTTTGAAAAGTGGGGACATGGGTAATGTCCTCATAAGTCACCTCTTTTTGTTATACCTATGTCATACCCATGTCATTATACACATTTGTGTCCTGATATGTCACAAAAACGCGCGCGCGCGCGCACACACACACACACACTTCATTGAGCGTGGACATAACCCTCTCAAACATGACCAATGAATGTGGAAAGTGGACCGCATTTGCATCTGCCACTGCTACTGCCTGCGTGCTGCGAAGACACATGACCCTTTGTGAAAGTTTTCAAACTGAAGCAAAACTACTTGAATACAGAGTACAGATGACAGAAACATGCAACAGCACAGCCCATGCTGCTCTTTATGGGAGGCAGAAAGTCCTGTTTGGGCACCTCTGTGCTTATGGAACAAATTTCTTTCAGTCATTACTCACAGAGTTCAGTATGTGGTCAAAGCCAGATAAAAGCTTTCTTCTTTCTTCTTAAACAACAGATGGAAAAGGCGTCGTCTTTATATGTCGTTGACTGCGGATAAATGAAGAAAATCAATAATCATGTTCATTTGCAAAGGTCACGAAACGCTCATTATGAAACTTAGCTACTTACCCAGCAGGAAGAACAGAACTAGCAGCAAGCCGATCTTTCTAAACTAATGTTCTGTGTGTAGGCCTGATAGGCCTGCTAAGCCTTGTACATTTATTAAAATTCATATCTTTGATATACGGTATAGCTGTGGATTAGCAGTAGGCTAGCTATAGCCTACACGCAACGCTTAGCTGTTATTGTTAGCCTTCATATTTTATCCTACACATTAAAATAATTAATTACAACAATAAACAATGGGTGCTCCAAAAAAGAATGATTAAATATGACATAGGCTATACATAATGTTTATAAACATTAGGCTACATATTGTACATTATGTTGTAGGCTACATAATGTTACTCAGTAGTAGCTAGCCTATATGGTAACATAAACATGTAGGCTTAATATAAAGTGTGACAAAAACACTACTTTCATTTTTAGGTAAAATTATCAAAAGTATTTTTTTAAATAATTTTAGACTTCACTACTTCAGTCAATACCTGAATAAACTTCAAGATATCAAATATATATGCCCCTTAAGGACAGTTTTCCAGATCCCCTAAAGATGGCAGTCAAACATGGGATTTATCTCAGCCCGTGTCTCCAGAGCACCGAATGGCGAATGGTTGAGGAATTCTAATCTGGAGGAGCTGAAACGGTGTCATTAAACCGTCGCCTGTGTTCTGCGTTGCTTGAGAGCAAAACATTCGGCAAAGAGAAGGTAATAAAAATACAATGGCGGTTGAAAACTGAGAGACGGGTTTAAGAAAGGGAAGTTATTGATTTATCATGGGAGTGTAGTTTAACTGACATACACGTTTAGTTACAAGCTGGGTAAGTTTTTCAGAATTCCCACAAGAATATACCACATTTCCATGTCGTAGTCGTATCGAATCCATCGTAAACATACATTTCGACTCGTTGTGTCTGATTTAGAATTATTTAGGCGCTCGGTTTTAGCGGGTAGCTTGGAAACAGCCACCGCCTGGATAATGCCGTTTCAAGCGCTCTTGACGGAGCCATTGAGTGAGTGAAATAAGGCGTGAGGGGGAACTAATCTTCCCATTTAAGTGTTTGTGGCAATTTTATCTAAATGAATTTTAATGCTAAACGGGGGATAATTCTTCCTTTATCCGCCCCTCCACCTCATCTAGCCCCCCGTTTGAGCCTCGATCCTTCGAACGGGCCGCACATTTGTTGCACATTAGCAAACTTAGGAAAGTTGAATATGAAAAACGTCATCAATTTCATTCTGCTTGACGACGAATGATAACATCTTAAAAAAGTTGGACTCACCTTGTGCATTAGCGCCTCAAGTTCAGATCATGTTCGTAATTTACAGTGTTCTTGTAACTCGTTATTCTAATTAATTACAACAAAATTTGTAATTACATGCAACTCATAAAATAATAACTTCCTGTTCATTTGTGTTACTCAGAACTTTGTGGACACTGCAATGAAAGGTGTGACCCAAAGATTTTAGATGGGATAAACCTGTAGGCCTAGCCTATAAAAGTCTCAAATTATGATCCCTGGCTGAAAATATAGGTGGCTTATAGACCCATAAAGTTTGATTCAAGCACCAACATAAGCTCGAGGTTTATGTCTGATCATATCACAAATTTGAACACTTCAGTGTAATAGTTTGGGGAATTAGATCAGGAAGTTTAATTTTGGATTCATTACTAAGGGTGGGAAAAGCATGTAATGTGGTTATCAAAATTAACAAGGGAAAAAAAAAACTGCCAATCAAATTAAAATGAACATTGGCTAATGAATAATAGAACCATTTTGTAACCATCTTCAGTATTAAAAAAAAGTAAAAGTTGTCTAATGCGGGTTATCTAATGGTGAAGGAAACAGAGAGTATTACACTCTTATTTGGTAGCTGAAAACAAAGAAGGACATTAAATTGCACAAAATATTTAAAGGATTTGTAGTATTTGTGAATGACAGCCATACAAAACCTGAAGGTTATATCCGGTAAACATAAAGCATCAAGTCCAATCTCAAATCAAACCAGGCCAGGAATCCACAAATATATGAAAATAGCTCATGTTCCCCTCTTTTTACACAAAATTTATTCATTTACAATGTATACATAAACTCTTCAAAATTCAAACAAGTGATAGCAACACGTTAAACCAATATCCCAAAAAACAGGTTTGCTTAATCAAAAGCATATATGAATCCCAAATCCCATTTATAACTTAAACTCTGAAAGTTTGATGGGTTGGCTTTAAACACACACACACACACACACAAAATCATTTACGCTTGCTTGTTCTTCACATTCAGCTTCTCACACATCCAGTAAAGGTAAGTGAAAATAATTTTCATTGGTTCCAATGGTGATGTTGGGCCAGTTCAATTATGATGTACAAATTGGGAATGCAAAATGGAGACCTCCAGAAAGGCAGGAGGATGTGGCTCAGACAGGTAGATATCACTCAGTTTCTTCCTAAGGCCATGATGGGTCTTGGAAAATCCGCCCTCCCACAAGACAAAAAAAATGGCCTGGCAAACATGTATTCAATGAATTATTGATTTATTCACATATATTTTTTTTTCTTGTTTAAACGCAAAGTGATTTATGGAGGAGGCCAAAAGTCTATGGAGATGGCACACACATAGTGTGGAAAGAAAAAAAGTTCACATCCTTTTTTAAAAAAAATCTATTAGAAACAGCATAATATGCAGAACAATACGATAGCATTTACAATACTTTTTTCCCAGTTCTTATGAAAGTCCAATGCAATTTTACAACAGTATACAGTATGTCCTCATCCCTCCCCTTTAGAGGCTGATATAGTAATAAATTCAATCTTTCTTTCTTTTTGTGTCTAAGCAAAGGGCACCTCCTTTTAAAGTGTCCCATAGTATACAGAAATCTGCTTCTTTCTTGGTCCGAATTTATAGCCAAGATGCAAGCTCCTCAGTCTCTGTAACAAGTCAGTATGTAATCGGTGCTTCGCAAGCCCCAGAAAAACCAATCGCAGCTCCTCATCTGTCCATCGCAGTCATTTAAAGAATCCGTTTTAGTAAATTACTGGGCATGGATGTCCATGAATTGTCCTCCCATGTTAGGGTCTCCTGGATTGAACATAGGGGGGCTAGAGGCTGACATGGGCATGGCAGGGTGTGGCGGTCCTCCGTGCATTAACATCGCTGGGTGGTGGGGGTGTCCAGGGATGTAGGAACGCATGGGAGGGCCGTGCCGCAACTGAGCAGGGTGGTGGGGCATCTGGGAGGCACTGTAGCCTGGTTGCCCCATAGCCATACCCACCGGGCCACTGTGTGACAGGTAATCCCCTGGCATGCCTTGTAGTCCTAGGGGGGAAAAAGCAAGAGATTACAGTGATTATTGATGATGCATTTGTAATAGTCAGACATAACATTATCTATATTATGTTTAGGAGGTCATCAAGCCAATAGTTTCCTTCACAAGGAAGATTTGACTCTGCAATCACAGCACCAGAAAGCATACGAGTCATGTGGTTGCAAGAGAAGCCTTCGAGAGGACTGTCCACTGTAATGAATGGGAAGAGACTAGAAGAGGAATCTGTGTATTGGGAGAGGGTGACTCTCTAGGGACTAACTCACTGGCCTGAACACAGCACTTTGCTGCTGCCTGCACCAGGGATCTGTACTCAGAGCCGTATCCATCAGGTCTGAAATCTGTCACGGTCATACCCGACTAGTCAACTGGAAGGTTGTCCTTCGCATAAGGTCAACCAGAAAGTCGATATGTAGCTGTTGTTAGGCTTAATTTGCTAATTTTATATTAATCTCAGCGAACAACGCTATGATAAAATCTATATAATTGGCTCCCCACTGGATTACAGTGACTATATTATAAAAGGACAATCGTCAATAATTCTACTGTCTCTTAAAAAACATTTTTTTTAAATAATACAAATGTACAGTCTAACACTTGATGGCACATAGGTGGAAATGAACTGCCGGTTGTCCTAAGCACGAGCCAAGTCTTTATGCCAGAGGAAGCCACAACAATGACAAATGAGGTAAAATAAGCCATGCCTTTATTCTACGTTCTCCCCTCACTTATCTCACTTTAAACACAATGAGCAAAGGTCTGTGGCTCACTCTGAGAGCCCCTCAGAGAAACGGCACCATTGTGCTTAAATTAGAGACGAAAGGTGAAAATTTACAAAGGCCGTCACTTGAGAGGCCTCACCTGGGTGCGTGCACGTGCCACGAGCAAAAAGGCCACTAACCCTGTGACAGCGGCAATACAAAGCAACAAATCAACCTCAAGTTAAAACAGCCCTTTTTGTTATTGCTCTGATTACAGGTCTTTAGGTTTCAGCTTTAGAATGACATATATAATGGTTGGTGTTTTGCACTAGTGGTAATCTGTATGCCCCTGCAATTATTTACTACTAAAGGCCTGACCCAAGCTTTTGAGGGGTCATCAGCTGTATTTGATTTCAATCCTTGAACACGTTGTTTAGTGAGGAAGGAAAACATCCACTCTATCAGGAAAGCAATGCTCGGACGTGAAAAGGGCACACGTTGCAAATGTGGTTTTTCACTTAATAAGTCAATCAATACATTGAGTTCCTTGCCTGTCTATTTTGAGAGGTGCCATGGGACCGAATCAACAGGGGATGTTTGACATAGACAATACAGGAGCCAAATCCCCGAAGACCCTTTCCCCCCTAAAAGTAAAAGTTCAGAGCAGAAAAATGGGTACCTTGACCCTGCAAAAGGTTAACAAACTTCTGCTTAATGAATGGGAGGAATGAAATTTCAGACAAAGGAGTCTCCAGCAGAGCTTCCAGCTCACCAAAGCATACCAGCTGCGTTCAAGTATGGACGGGGAGGGCAACATTTTTGTCCATATGCCCATAATTAATGCTCTCTGCGTTCACTATTGTCTTGAAATTAAAATGAAAAAATTTTGGCCACCCTTGGCTAATTTTGTTGAAGAAACACAAAGAATGGTACAGGGGGAAATGGTCATAAAACAGTCATTCCCCCGTTTATCAAAGGCTCGCCCTCTTCTGCTTGAGTAGCCAGGCTTTATCCACGCTGACAGGTGTATTGTTTCGGAGAGCTATAAGCTCTATAATCGTCATGGGCAGAAAGCATAACGCTTTGCTAAGTAGGTTTAATTGGCTTTGGTTTTAAGTAATGTTGCAGTGTGACTGCTTGGAACACCTTAATTTCAGGTCTTGGGACTTCCCAGCAAATAACTGCTTAATCTCGCCTTGAGGAGAATTCCTCAACTAATGAAAATTGCTTATAAAATATAATGAAGCCTTGGTCTCTTAATCAAATAAGATAACGTTTTTTGTAATAACCTATTAATTTAATTGGTCACGAAGTATAAAACACATCACTTACATTTAATTGACCTAGAAACTATAGTAACAATATTTAAATTAGACAAGCTAGGAAATTTCAGTGATGAAGCCATAAAGACCAGGCATTCTTCACCATGGCGACATATTTCTGTCACACTCTGCCTCCTTTTTTTTCCTCATTTCCCCCTCTCGCTCGCTCTCTTTTTCCCCTCAACCCATCTCATCTAAGATTCCACACGCGGCCCAATTACAGAATTCGGCAAGCAAATTGAGGCTGTTTAAAGCAGGTTTCTCGCATGTCTTCTGGGAACTACGGCAGCTGCTGTAAGCAGCCATTTGGACACCGGGAAACACTCTCAGTGTTTAGATATGCACACAAAGCAGGGATGTGACGTTTCAGAGCACAGAGCTTGTGTTATCTGCCCATGTCTCTCGGTTAAAGACAGTGAAGTAGAGAGTATCTTTGACAACGGAGGCATTCTGTGCTTGGCTGCATTAATGATCGCTATTTTTGTATACCGAATAAGTCAAATCCATTTGTCACACCGCTTGTGATGGCATATTTAATTTGGATATAGTCAATTAGGCTGGACTAAGCTGTGTACCCTGCTGTGCACACCTCCATTTTGCACTCCTTCATCTCCCCTGCCTTTGCCATTAGTAATCCTATTAGGAAAGACAGACAAGAAAATAGTGGACCAAGTCAGGGTCGATAGAAGCAGCTCCACCTAAAACATTCCAGTCAAGACTGACATAATTTCCAAATGTGTGGCTATGTATTTGTCTGTGGGGCGAGAGAGCGATTCTTTGTGCGTTGCCTCGCAGGTTGGTGTATAAATGTAACTCATGCATCAACTGTAGGGAGACAGATTTATGACACTTTGGGGACATGCACTTTTCTCTCCTTGCACTGCTGCAGACTGCTTACATTTTGCCAATCAGTCTGTTGCTATGGTAACACACCCCTCCCTTTTCTCCGTCCAAAACCCCAATCTCAATCCCCCCACCCTCCATTCGCCTCTTTCCCCACACAGCTATTCCTCCCCTCTCTCTCTCTCTCTCTCTCTCTCGCCCACACTCATTTCCCCTTTCTATATGACTCTATGCACTGTTTAGTAACATGGACAAAAATGTTCATAAGTAAGAAAATAACAAAGATCACACACACACAAGCACACAAACTCCTGATTGAAGCTTCTCACCCACAAGAACAAGAAATATTAGTATTGGTAAGCAGAAAAAAAGCAGTATGTTGTCTGGAGGAAAAGAGACATTTATCTCCCATTTCGTAAAAGCAAATCAAATGAATTGCTGAAAACATTGTGGATGCTTGGTGACCCTGCTTGTGTACTTACTTCCCCCATTGCTTTGCGATTGGTTAACTAGAAGGTTACATGTAGTGCCACTGTCCCTCCATGCCCATATTCATGCCCATCCCACTCATAGGCCCTAGAAGGAGAGAAAACAATCGAAGAAGATGCCGAAAGATGAGAAAATAAACAGACAACAGCTCAGAGACAGGAGGTCAAGAAACAAAAGCACAATCCCCATTTATTAAAAGAAAAGAGAAGAACACCATATGGTACAAATAAGACAATATAAGTAAACAAACAAGTAAATAATGCATTCAAAGGCTAAAGTTTGGAGGGAAGCCTGGCTTTGGACAAATCCAGCAGCTTAACTGGTGAGGTGGGAGGGAATGAGTGGTTAGCGACAGTGACCAGTTGCACAGGGTGGAACAGGCTTAGATTCAGAAAGGAGAGCAAATTCTGTGATGATGGGTATTAGAAAGCAAAAGTCTCAGAAAGGAAACATGAAGGGACAAAGGGGTATAATGCATTGGACCACACCTGTGCTAGCCAAGAGTCTCAGAGTCAGTCTGAGAAGGAGGTAGTGATGGGGGGCTTGTGGGAAGGTGGGAGATGTCAGAGGAGAAGACGACACGCCAAGGTCTTACCAGGTGGTCTGATTCCCATGTGCTGCTGGCCGTCCATCACGAAGCCTCCCATGGGTTGACCATCTGGGTTGTAGGGAGCTCCTTGACTTACTGCAGGAGGGTATGGTGAGGGAATGTGGGGGAAATGAACAGTGGTCAATTAGTGCTTTTAATTAAGTTTCAGTCGCAGGAGAAACATCATCTGTTAACCCACATGCAGACTGAGGCGTTTCGCACAGTTTCTTTGGGTTTTGTGAGAGATAAAACACTTGACAGAACATGCCCAATGAAGCTTAAGTACTGGGATCTGCGAAACTAAGCCTATATCCTATAGATACGGAAAACATTTTTAGACAGCACTGCAGTGAAAAACTGTTCGATACAAAATATAAGAAAAACCAAAAGTTTTGTTTGTTTGTTTGTTTGTTTTTTGTTTTTTCCCCACACAAACTAATTGAGATGTACTCACCGTGAGTTCACACTACTGAAAGAAAGTGTGTGTGTGTCTTGGGGGTTATTTGGTCAAAAACAACAGCTCAACCCCAATGAATGCCTTTGAACTTTACTGAGTCCCTAATGCAACCCTGCCCCCTGAACCCTTTTACAGGTAATAAACTTTACAGCAGTCCACAACAAGCCATGCACCAGGGGCACTGTTCACTAACAGGAAGAACTGAACTAGGAGGCAAACACAGCCACTACAGAATAAAATATATAGTTCAAAAAATACGGATTAATATCCTCTTAACTTCAACTGCTCTCCACTTAACTTTTGGAGGATAATGAGTTGGACATGGAGGATCCAGTTGTAGTTACTGTTTCAATACTTTAATCCATCGTATGTGTTTGCTCGCTTCTCTTTGTCACTGGGTTATATAGCGCCCAAGTCAGCATGATTAGTGTTTTGGGTTAATTGGATGGATTTTAGTGGTCAATCATTGTTGACATCCAGGCTGGGCTAAGTATTTACCGGCAGGTGGGCCTCCGGGTGCATGGCTTGCAGGGGGCTTTCGCCTGCGGGACTTGAATACAGAAACTATGGGGGACTTGCCTGCTCGGTTGGACTGGTCGATCATGGGCTGCACTATTCTTCTTCTTGCGTTAATGAACCTGTAAAAAACAAGAAGATGAAACATGTGATGGAAAAGTGACTGGAGTTTTTGTTGTATTTTTCTGTAAACACAATCATGTCCATGCCTGCTGCTGTCCAGATCAGCCCAGATAACTAATCAGAGGGGTAATTGGGGGATTTTTTTCTCTAATCCTCTAGTATTCCAGTGGGAGTGTCAGAGAGTTGTTCCATAACACAGAAATGTTCACAAAGCTTATGACTTGTACAAACTTGCGCTGGCTTAATATATATCGCCTACTAAGCGAAGTGCACAAAAGCACTTTGTAGAAAGTGGTGTTTTTCTCCATCTGCAGTTCAAGAGACTCCTTTTCCTTTTTTATCAACTTTATTTTAAACCACTGAGCAAAATTCAAACCCTGATGCCAGATGTAACACAGTTGATATGCACCACAGGAATTAACGTGTTTAGGAAATGTTTGCTAACAGAAAAAGTGTTGCATTGTCAAAGAACACAAGTACAAGCCATGTTTTCTTTTTCCTTGCGTCTCCCTAGAGGGAAAATAATGAAACTGGGGGTTCAATGAGGACTTTTTTTTAACTCACTGACACAAGAGAAGGCTGCTCTGCATTTCTGCATATTGTGCATAACATTTGCGACAAAAACATATCTGGCCCCTGTAGCTTCTGACCCACAACCTCCTTTCACCATACATCGGAGTGCTCTGGCCTTGTTGTGCCTAAATCCCCTCTAGTGACCCTGTGACCCTGGTCACCTCCAGGAGACTAAGCTCAGGGGTTCCAACTTGATTTATGTCCTCCTGCTGTTACCACAGTTGGACACTTCCATTTCATCCTTTGAGGGGGGAATTAGTAGACTTTTAAGGAAACAATAGCTCCACTCCTCTTTTCAGGCTGAGAAAAGCAAGGGAGGAGAGCTTGGGGTGGAGGGAGAGAGCGAGAGAAAGGGAGAAATAAAGAAAGAGAGCAGAACTAACGGACAAAGAAATGTTCACATAGGCATCTGCTAAGCTTCTTGCTTCTTAATTATAAAATGGATCATTCCAACTCTAAATTTTGATTGTGTGAGCCGCATTTTAACCCAGAAACCGCCTACAGTTTGAATAATGAACTATATTACTCTGAATATTATTTTTATTCAAAGTATAATTATTATTAAAAAATGTAACTACTCAACAATTTGTGATACACTCAAGGCTGTTCTATTTAAATTCAGCACGTTAAGGTAACTTTTAGGTACTTCTCATGTTAACCCATGGTAATATTAGTGTAGGGAATGGCCTCTCATGTCATAAAGCTTGTTTTTTATTCACACCACAGCTTTCTCAAATCTTTATCACCAATATCACTCTACGCCATCACCTTATAGGCTGAAAAAAAAATATCGGGGAGGAATGTACTGACATGGCAGTGCACCATCAAATGAGAGAATGTCTG
Organism: Anabarilius grahami; assembly: GCA_003731715.1. Classification (NCBI taxonomy): domain Eukaryota; kingdom Metazoa; phylum Chordata; class Actinopteri; order Cypriniformes; family Xenocyprididae; genus Anabarilius; species Anabarilius grahami. The sequence goes on along the minus strand of RJVU01080244.1, from coordinate 357,693 downwards.
GAGTTTTATCACCAGCAGTGGGCTGGAGAGCAGGGGGAGTCTCAGACTAGGCATTCCTTTTACTGCCTTCATCT
>RJVU01080244.1:329000-355897 GCA_003731715.1 Anabarilius grahami | reverse complement strand
ATAGTGAGCTTTCTATTTTTGTAGCTATAAATGTATCTGTTCAAGTTTAATGCAGCCACCCTAATTGAGATGTTTATTCATTCAAAAACACTCATGGCTTTGGTGCCAGATTTAAATGATATTGTGACGAGCAGGGCGGGCGAGAGCCGTGAGGGAACGGCGCGAGGCCGGTGACGCGAGTGTTAATGATCGTCACCTGTGAGGCGCACCGGCCTCGAGTCCCTCACGGAGGAGCTCCGGGAGCATAAAAGGAGGAGCGACGACAGTTAAGGACGAGAGAGGACCAGGCCTGGACTTTATGTTATGTTTTATTATGTTTGTGTGGCCGGCAGACGTCCGCGAGGGTCTGCCGGCATTACTTTCGTTTTGTTCTGTTGTTTATTTTGAGATTAAAGTTTGTTTGAATGTTCGCCGGTTCCCGCCTCCTTCCTTCCTGACACTGAACCTTGTTACATTGGTGCCGAAACCCGGGAGGAAGGAGGGGCATGCTGTCTGAGAGCCCTCGCTGCTGAGGGGGATCGCGGTGCTGCGGAGTTCGGGCAGCGCGGGAGTGGGAAGACCGCGAGAGGCTGCCCGAGGTGGTGGTGCTGGAGCCTAGTGACAGGTGGGACGGAGACCCGGATGCCGTGCTCCTGGGACGAGGTGGGGTGGCTGCCGTCCTGGAGGGAGCGGAGGAGTCGCCGCCGTCCGCCGTGGGCCGGAGCCTGCTGCCGTCCGCCGTGAAGGGTAGGAGCAGGGGACGGGGGACTCGCTGCCAGCTGCCCTCAACCGGAGGAGCCATCGCCGGCCGCCAGGAGGCGGTCGAGGATCGGGCCGTCCACCGAGCGTCCAGTGCCATCGCACGGCACCGCGAGGAAGAGCCTCTCGGCAGGCTGAGGACCGAGCGGCAGTGTGTCTGGGAGCCGGACCAGAATTTTTTTTTTCTTTTTCCTCTCTCCCCTCTCTCGTCCTGTCGCTCCCCTTGCTTCCGTCTCCTTTCTCTCGTCTCGTCTGTCCTTACCCCCAGGTGCTGCGGCCGCCGAGACAGGCCCCGGGGGGAGTAAGCGCAGTCGCGGGAGTACCCCCCGGCCTGCGAGGGGCCATGGGGGTATGTGACGAGCAGGGCGGGCGAGAGCCGTGAGGGAACGGCGCGAGGCCGGTGACGCGAGTGTTAATGATCGTCACCTGTGAGGCGCACCGGCCTCGAGTCCCTCACGGAGGAGCTCCGGGAGCATAAAAGGAGGAGCGACGACAGTTAAGGACGAGAGAGGACCAGGCCTGGACTTTATGTTATGTTTTATTATGTTTGTGTGGCCGGCAGACGTCCGCGAGGGTCTGCCGGCATTACTTTCGTTTTGTTCTGTTGTTTATTTTGAGATTAAAGTTTGTTTGAATGTTCGCCGGTTCCCGCCTCCTTCCTTCCTGACACTGAACCTTGTTACAGATATTAATTAAACTATAATTATAAATTAAATCATCAAATAGTTATATAAATTATATTGCTCCTTTAACAATGTAGTTGTTAGCTTGTAATGTAATGAACTACTTTTTCAAAATGATAGCTCAACTGTGTAGCGATTTCACAATGTGTAACTTGAACATTGGCAAACTGCATTTTTGAAGTAGCTGCTATAATTTAACTAGCTAATCACGCAATAAGACCCCTCTGGTGAAACCAACTTTATTATCAGTGTCTGCTCCAGAGATCCATTTACTTAAGTAATTAGTAATTCACATGTTGGCATGCCTCAAGGCAAATTTCATAAATACGAGCATCTCATCTCGACCTAAAAGTCATAAAAGTCCACCTCGGCTCCTCCTCTCCCCGAGTCATTCTGGGGTCAGTCGCTATGGCCTGCCTGTGTTTAAATAAACTAGTCCAGCTGTTTGCTGCACAAATTCCATTTACACTCTTCCTCCCCCCTCCCCGATCCACCCACTCTCGCTCACACACATACATACATTTACACACTCCTTTTAATCAGTGCACAGACAGCCAGGCCTGGAGGAGTGGTGTTAACCTGCTCCATTGCTGGAGACAGGCTAGGCAACGAGGCATACATAAAGGACCAACTTCCAACACCCCTTTGCATCTCTCACCTCAGACAATTCCATTCAGCCACATCACACCCCTCTTCCTCCCCTCGCACTGCATGTTCCTGCCTTTCTCACTTCTCTTCATGTTCTTAATAACACAGGTCTCCCCCTCAGCCCCTCCGCTGCTTCTTAGACTGCCCTGGTTGGTGGAATCCCATAAGAAGAACCCACTCTGCTGGGTCTGTACATACTACTGCTAAATATGGATGCCATGCTTTCTTCAGAGTGGTTAAAGGGTTAGTTCAACCAAAAATGAAATGTCTGTCATTAAGCACTCACCCTCATCTCGTTCCAAACCCGTAAGACCTTTGTTCATCAACGAGAATACTTTTTGTGCGCAAAAATAACGACTTTATTCAAGTTTTTCTTCTTCCCTGTCAGTCTCCTATGCAGTGAACGCAGTGCAGGCTTCCGTGTTTTACATCAGAACACAGACTCTGTATCGGCCGGCTCCTGTGTCAGCATCACACGCATGCGTTGTGGTGCTCACATGAACAGCGTCGGCCAATACTGAGCCGGTGTTCGGACATAAACACGGAAGCCTGCACTGCGTTCACTGCGTCAACTGTGTTTTGTTTTTGCGCACAAAAAGTATTCTCATTACTTTATAACATTAGGGTTGAACCACTGCAGTCATGTTGACTATTTTAATGATGTCTTTACTACTTCTCTGGACCTTATGTGGTAATTTCATTGCTTTCTATGGGAGATAAAAAACTCTTGGATTTCAACAAAAATATCTTAATTTGTGTTCCGAAGATGAATGAAGGTCTTGCGGGTTTGGAATGACATGAGGGTGAGTAATTAATGACAGAAATTATCATTTAAGCGAACTACTTGTTAATGCAGTGACATCGTTCTCTTTTAGGCACTGACAGCTCATTTGAGGTGTGGTGCTAGAAAAATCACAGAAACATAGGTGTGTGTCTGGACTTATTCGCAAATTTTGCTGTAGCTGCTTACAGCAGCAAATACCAAACCTGTTGGCTTCCAGGTTTCTTGCATACAACTGTGAGATTTGCCATAGTTATCATCACGTCCTCCACTGGAATTTCTAGAATGACTCTGGTATTCCGTAAACATACAGAACAATATTTTGGGGGATTCACTCTCACATTTAAATGCAGTCGTCGCTCCCAAAACTTTGCAGTGTGTACATGGCCAGCAATTCCTTGCTTCTAATTTCCACAGACATTACCGGGATTACCTGGCCCACTATAGCAGAGCAAAACAGCCTGCCCAAAGAAAACAGAGGAGATGTAAAGAGGGCTTTTGGGGAAGTCTCAAGTAGGGGCTGGTCTAATCTCTGCTGCATCAGCCCCCCTCCAACAGAGGCTGGCTATTACTTCAGCAAACTCACCCCCGGTGCACCCCCACAAGCTCCTCTCACCAAACAAAGTCGAAACCTTTCCATTAACAGAGCTGTGAAGTCCCCTCTAAAGCTGCTTTTAAAGAGTGGGGCCGCTGCCTGGGGGCTGAGGAACACACTTTATAAACACATAGTCGGTCTGTGAGAAAAAGAGAGGGGCGCAGCAGTGCTCGCTACGACTTGCTCGAGAGAACAATTCAGCCAGGAACATGCATGAAAACTTCAGACCAAAAACCTCCAGCTTGAGGCAAGAGGAGAACCATTGCTGTGATCAACCTCTGTTGTGGCATTCAAACGACCACTGAAAAACAAAGCGGAGCGCAACTACTGCGAGGTGCTGGATATGCTTCAGAGACGGTTCCCCACTCCTCTGGAGTCGGGGATTATGAGGTCATTCTTGGCATGAACGCGGCCTGCCTGCTCTCCTCTGATTCTCCACCCAGTCCAGAGAGAGCAAGAGAAAGAGAGCAATAAATACATCAGTGAGGGAGGGCGCCATCACATGCCCACTTCACAAACACAACATTGGAACGCTCTCCATTCCATGTTGTCGTCTATCTCTGAGGGCTCTTCATGCAGACTGATGCCGCAGGCAAGCGCTCGGGCCAGAGGGTACTGCCACTCTGTCTGGGCAAACATGCAAACAAACAACCGCACAGTGTTGGGACGGCAACTGCAGCCGTGTGTGTGGCAGCACATGGCACATTAGAGAGGAAATGACATCACGGGGCAGGTTTAATAGGTCCTCCGCCTAGCTGTCACTGCGGTGGTCTCTGCTCATGCTGGCACTGCCAGTTCTATTGACACACATACAAGACCTTACACATAATCTCTGACTGGCCTTACTAACCACGCACTAACCAACTGAGTAAAAACAATTTTTACTTTAATAACTGATGGTATGTTCATTTGAATAACCAGCCGAGACCATAACTGATAAAACGTACTGTGGCCGTGTGCTAATATCAGATCAAGTATCCTGTAGGGCTAAGACAATACATCGATTCTCGATTCGCAATACAAACAATCTAGAGCGATTCTGATATTTTCCGACGTATCGCGATTCTCTCTCGAATCGATTCTGAGCTTAGTTTTTTAACAGCAGATGGCACTACGTTCTTTAGAAACACCCGTACTCTGCCTGCTTCCAGTTCCTTTACACACACCACTTAAACCTAAAATAATCATTCATAAAGATCGAAAAGGATGAAGCGAATTGCAAGGGTGTTCGCAGTGGTCTGTGTTTACATTAATCTTGCATCATAAAAGCATTCTGAGCCGAGGTGCAAGTATATTTAACCCCCTACATGACTCAGCCGAAAGCACAATCGCTGTCCAGCACTCTTCTTCATGAGCATTTGAGTGTGAGGTTAAAAATTAGCCTAGAGCGCCATCTGCTGTTAAAACTAAGCTCAGAATCGATTCGAGAGAGAACATATCCGAATCGATCCAGAATCATTGTATCGCGAATCGATGTATTGTCTCAGCCCTAGTATTCTGATAAATATAGTACCATGCATGGTACTGTTTGATTTATGTACCATTATATTTAATAGGTAATATAAGGTGTTGCAAAGAATATGTTAAATGTTAAAAATAGAAAGCAAGTGGCATAATGACAAAATGTATCTCTTTGCCGACCAATAAGAGACTGGAGTTTTCATGGTTTTTGCTATTTCATTTGGTGAAGCTAATTGTGCAGAAATTACACACTTCACATTTTAAAGAAAACATTATGGCTAGGACAATATTTTGACTTTATATTCATTATACTTATATATATTATACATATAGAATAAATATATGAGGCGTTACTCGCTTTAGTGTGCTTATTTTTGTGGTTGTTGTTGGAGGGGTGAAGTTCAGCATGACCTTGCAATCACTGTAATGCTAAAAGCTCATTAGCTAATCAGTGGTCGGCTCGCTAATCAGCGGTCCAATCTGTTCCTAGATTTATAAACATAACCAATATGCTCTAGTGCCGATCCACCCTCCGTCTGTCATGTTCAGATTCCCCCAGAAAAAAGAGGATAAAAAAGTAGAGAAAAGAAGAAAAATGTAGGCAGTGCCTGGGGCCTGTTGTGATGTAAGACAGAGGAGAGAAAGAGGGGGGTGCACCCTTGTATGGTTCACAGACTCTGTACGAATGCATGCATACACACACGCACATATCCTACGACAACTTACTGCCAAAGAGCCATCCATGCACACATATCTCCACATATAGAGACACATTCTCTCCGAGACAAAGAAACTATTTTAACTGCGCTGGTCTCGTTTACACGCACACACATATGCACACCCAGTCCAACGCACATTACTAAAGACTTCACATGACTAAACGCACACACATGCACACACACACACACACACACACAGAGAGAGAGAGAGAGAACCACTCCAACTTGTCTGCTGTTGACACAACACAGAGATCAGGTCTGAGCAAGTGCTGAAATTCCAGTATGGCAGAATTGTTAGCAAACACTTGAGAACAGACTGAGCCCAACTGTGCAGAAAGGCAAACAATCCCTATATCCATCCAGCTTCATGGAGCTGAGCTCTCCACTATGTCTCCATCTTTGCCTGATGTAGCAGGGGGATTTTAAGGGTGTAGGTTGGGCCACATGCCTGTGTCTCGCTGGTGTAAATATGTCTTTTGTTTGGCAGTTTGACCCCAGGGTGTGTTGGTATTTTGTTGAAAGGCCACGGATATTCACGCTAAAGCACCTTGACAGGAAGACTGTGTGAAGGCCGCTCCGGGACATGGGCTATGGCTCATCTCACCCAGACCTACTCACGTCCTTTGGGCCGCTGTTGCATGCACACACACACACACACACACACATGCATGCATGAACAGTGACACTCACAGAAACACATGCATGCTCAACTTAAGCAAATAATTGAACTACATCCAGAATTAGAGATCTAGCAAACACTTACACACATACAGTCTAAAGCTGGAACTCAGAGAAACATTTTATTGCTCAGATGTTGCTCTTTGATTGCTCAGCAGAATTAATGGTGTGGATAGTTATGTAACTTATGTAACTAGTTATTTTTTATAAGTATCAATTTGTCTTTGAAATTCCTTGGATGACATAAAAATAGAAACAACTGAGATATTAAGACCAACTTTGTGACTTTTTTTTTTTTTTTTTCACCTATGGGCATTGTGGAAAACCCAGATTAATTATTATTTTTTTTTTACAAAGGTTTCTCTTTTATAGAGAGGTTTAATTCAGTTCAGTTTCATGTAAGTATGTACATTGTCCCAAAAATTCCTTTTGTAAAATGAAGTAAATTGTTGACATAGAAGGAGGCTAAAGAGTTAATGTGGAAGTATAGCTTAGATCAGTGTTTCTCAACTGGTGGGTTGCGAACCAAATGTAGGTTGCAAGACCGTTTTGATAATGCAGTAAAAGAAACAACAACGAACGTAAGTTATGTTTTTCTCATGCAAGACTTTTATTTCGAAAGACGTGCGTGAAAGTTGTTGATTAGATGCAGTTTAAGTAAAGCGTGCCTGAGAAAAACGGGTTGTCCTGAATTAGTATCTCCTGTCAGATGAGATGTCAAACTATGTCAGTATCATTATTGTAATGCTATTTTCGTAACTTGTTATGAAATAAAAATCTCTCACTAAAACTTTCCTGTCCTATCAGCCATTATAGCTACTGAGCTCTTGGCGCACTCTTCAATTGCATGTGCAAATGCGGCATATATATATATATAGTCAAATTCCTCAAAAAATTGGGTCGCGGCTTAACGACCCTCAATATCCAAACCAGGTGAGAACCACCATCTTAGATGATTTAGACTGGATGAGAAATGTTTAGGTTCATAACTGACTTGATGGCAACTTTTATTTTGGTGAATCAAAGCACAGATGTGGAGATCTACTGTACTTTACTACAATGTTTGTTCTCAAACAAGTTTGCTTTACATTTAAATCTCATTGTAATCTAGGAGAAACAACCGAGATACCACATATATTTAGCTTTTTTGTGATTTTGCTTTGGTATAGGTAAAAACATCACCTCTCCAAGAAACCCACTGGGTCAGGGGTCACATTTTCCCCTAAGCTATAAGAACGCTGCCAGATACTACACACGAAATGCACATAGAGCAATCATCCAGAGCTTTTCTTGAACAAGTTTCAACTTCTCTTGACATGGGCGGGCTTGGCTGTCAAAGAAGTGAAGCATGCCAGTCATCCAGTTCTCTCTCTCGCTCCTTTTTTCTCTCAGGCGGAGAAACCTGATCCAGGGTGTGTGGACGCTGTTTCTCTAAAGTAGCCCCGCCACACTTCACTCCATGCTTTTAAGACTTTCATAAAAGCCGCCTTATTGACAAAACAATCCATCCCTAAGGTTTAAACAGCATCTTTAAAGGGATTATTAAATTCCGTCAGGAAGGGAAGAACGGGCAACATGTGAAACCCGATGACCCGCCCATTGATTTTACATCACTGATCTTTATGGAGTGTTCTGAGAATGCTTCCTCTTATCGTCAAAGGCTAAAACTTTTCTTTCTCTGCATCTTTCCTTTTTCTCACTCTGCCATCAAAGTTTTTGCATTTGGATGTTGAACGACTGACTGTACCTCCACATCATTATGTGGTTGTACATAATCCCTATCAAAGCTCTGACATTTCCCTCCAAAAATAGATCCACATCCCCTCCTCGATACCGCGTTCGCTCGCTGTGTCTTAGGCTGTCTCTGTGTGCTCATGCGTGTCCACGGGCGCGCATGCGTCTCTGCTCATGTGTGCATAAGAGTGTCCATAAGGGTGTGACTAAGTGTACATCTATTGCCTATCGTCCAGATTTGAGGAATAGTTTTCAGACACTCTCCATGCATGTTGACTAAACAACGCACAAGCACGTGGGTCGATTGTTAATATGTGGACCCAGATTTGCAGCGGTCCCTCACGTTATGTTAGTGCCAATAATTCATGAGTGATCAGCACCCCACATGGCCTTTAGCATTTTTTATTTAATCTTCAGCCCGCGGATTCTCTGAGTCTTCATCAATAATGGACACGTACATGTGTGTTAACAAGTCTATGAGAGCAGGGCTTGAGGAAGCTGTCATTTTCGGTTGATCTCTTGTTTAGCTCCATCTGTTAGCTGTTTGTTTGGTGTCACATTTCCACATGTTCACCCTTGAGTCCAATAATCAACAAAATTTTTGCTCGGAGATATAGCGAAATGATATGGACTTACATACTAATTGAATGAAATCTAAATGCTGTCATGCTAGAGTGGAATGCTACAATTTAATTATGTAAATCTCGCACGAATATTGTTTGTTTCGGAGTAAGCTATATCGGTCCTGTGCTATGACTTGTCTGATAAATAGAATCACAGCTAGAGAAATTGCCTCTAAAAATCAGCAGGTCAGGAGGTAACATCACCAGGGGTTGCCATGGAGACACCCAATGGTGAGCTTCCTACTAAGCACAACCACGTGCCTATGAAATGACAGATCCTTCTCTCTAACCCCAAATGTGCTGAGTCTCTCTCTCTCTCTCTGTTTTCATACACACTTTCCATGTCATCCGATTCCTTCTACACATACCCGAACACACATCTACTTTGATGCACACAATCTGGGAGAGGGCTGCAAGATCTCAGCATGCAGGGTTTAGCGGCTAATACCGCTTAAATTGACCACCTCTGGTTCATCTCTTAGACAAGTGCTCTTTCTCCCGCATCCACACCAACACAGGCAGCGTGACAATTCTTCCAACATACACCAAATCCTGCTACAAAATGAGTGCTGGTGTAGGACAGGACAGTATGTGAAGTAATTGCCTGTGTGTTCTCTGCTAACTAATATGGCTGAAAGAATTGATCTCCCATGGGTTGTTGTGAGGTCACAGAAATTGATAACCCCAACAAGATTCCCCTGTGTCCGCCAGCCTGCGTCCCACTGATAGGCCACTTTTGTAAATTAATCCTCATTCTTAGTCACAGGTTGTCTCCAAGGTACCAAACTGAACAATGGTAAGGATTATGTTGTCAGAAATTACATTTTGTGTAATGGGCTTTAATACATCTCCCATCTCTCTTGCTCTCCTAACATCTGGTGTACATAGCAAGAGATTGCTTGTTAAGCTTGAGAATCCTGATGGAATAACATTATTACGTAATCGGGATACAAAAAGTGTTATGGATTACAGTTAAATTTAATATGTTTAGCAATAAATTTTATAAAAACAAATGCTAGCAGATTTCAAATTTTTTAATAAAAAATTATAGTGCACCAACAATTACTATATTACAAACAACTTTTAAATTTGCATTCCATAGCACTTAGCATAAGTTAATAACTGCCAGTTTCTCCAATAAACGCAACTATCACATGTAAATGACATGATGCTCAAATAAAACACGTTCAAACCATTTTTATAGTTGCCAATTCATTGTGATGACAACTGCTGAAAAAAAATGCTTTAAATGTATGGATACTTTGTTTTCATGTTCTATATAAAAATAAAAAATAAAAAATTCTATATAAACTCAGCAAAAATAAATAAATAAATAAATTAATAAAAAAGAAACGTCCCTGTTTCAGGAGACTGTATTTTTCAAGTTTTTCCAAATTTCAAGCTTCTTACAGATCTTTATTGGAAATGGTTTTTCATGCTTGTTCAATGAACCATATACAATTACTGCACATGTTCCTGTGGAACAGTCCTTAAGACACTAAAAGTTTACAGACGGTAAACAATTAAGGTCACAATTACAATAAGACACCAAAGAGACCTTTCTGCGACTCTGAAAAACACCAGAAGAAAGATAGCCACGGTCCCTGATCACCTGCATGAACATGCCATAGTCCTGCTGCAGGAGGCATAAGAACTACAGATGTGGCCAGAGCAATAAACCACAATTTCTGTAATGTAAGATGCCTAAGATGGTGTCTCAGGGAGACAGGAAGGACAGCTGATTGTCCTTACAGTGCCAAACCAATGTAACCATCTGTACCCACAAGACGCAATATAGGACTTGCAAAAGCCTTGGTGGAAGTACTTAAAGTAGCTTGTGGACATACCAGATACTGACCGATGCTTTTTGATTTTGATATTATTTTAGTTTGGCAAATATCTGAGAAATTTGTTGAGCTTATGTTGCAGCTGTTGAATATTTTAATGTGCATACAAATATTTACATGTTGTATGGCGGGCAGGATAGTTCACCCAAAAATAAAAAATATCCCATGATTTACTCACCCTCAAGCCATCCTAGGTGTATATGACTATCTTCATTCAGACAAACACAATCTGAGATATATTTAAAAATATCCTTACTCTTCCAAGCTTTATAATAGTTGTGAATGGGGGGAGTATAGTAACCTTAGAGGCCTTTCGCAGTTCAAACAAATAGGGCTAGGTAACAAACTTATATCAAAATCCTCTGACATTTCTCTTTAAAATTTCTCATTTTAGACTTTTAATTCGTGACTGGTGTTTTGTTTTGCTCTATCCTCTGCGCTTCTGCATTCGTCATTGCGTCATATGTCAGGTCAGAGGTTACTCTTCTGCTGCAAATTGATGCGTACGGCCGTCTGCCGTAAGCTAGTTATTATGGTTAATAAAGTCTTAAATATGGATATTTTTCTTACAAAAACCCATCACTTCACTTCAGAAGGCCTTTATTAACCCTCTGGAGCCGAATGGATTACTTTTATTATGGATGGATGCATTATGTTTGGCTTCAAAACGCGGCAGCAGAGATATTTTTAAATATATCTCCAATTGTGTTCGTCTGAAAGAAGATGGTCATATACACCTAGGATGGCTTGAGGGTGAGTAAATCATGGGATAATTTTCATTTTTAGGTGAGCTAACCCTTTAAGAAATGTAATTATAATAATAATTTATATAGTGATTTAGTTTCTATTGCTTTTCTTTTGTAACTAAAAGTAGTTTGATGGAAATGATATTTGGATGATTAAGCTACTGATTAGCTTTGTGAGGTAATTATTTTGTGATTAGTAATTTGTTTCAGAATGCATTTTAAAAAAGTAAAATAACCCATCCCATGTTTAGAGTGCCTACATCAAGGCCGTTTTATTCAGCAAAATGGATTAGGGCATGTAATCAGATCCTTAACAATATCAATCTCTGACACTGAGAGAACAAGAGCTGAGAGCGATTACGAACAGAATTTCATGTGAGGGCCTGGCGAGGTTGTAGAGAAGAAATATGTGGCAAAGGTTGTTCTTTGTGTTCTCGAATCAAACATTCCCTCCTGTGCTCAGTTTCACCTCTCCACTCCCTATCTCAGACCTTCATTAGACATGGCTAATAACAGTAAGTATGTGCTGATAGCCATCTCTGATAACAAATGCAACAGTGCAAAGGTTCTGTCAAACTTTACAGAACTTTTGACGTGGGAACTGCGAAAATACTAGGCAGAGACAACGAGACCCGTGTCACAGTGAGTGCGGGGCAGACGGGTTTCGAGAAGGGGTTCAGAGAGGCGCATGCTCTCCCAGGGATTCGTATATGAATGAGCGAACAAAAAGAACAATGTTGGAAAAATCCTGGCGGCAATATCCCTTTGGGTGAATTGATTTGCAGGGAGATGAGGCGATAAGTGGAAGACTGATGGGAGGGGCGAGTAAAAGCGGGGGGAGGGGAGTGTATTAATTCAAATCATTAGGAGCCGCTTGCCAGGGGCGAAGCTATTGATTGCATGTAAACACAAAAGTACAATTGACTTACCAGTTGTTCACTTGTAGTATAGTGAGTCCGGTGTCTTGTGCCAGTTGCTTTTTCTGTTCTTCTGAAGGGTAGGGGTGCTGATAAAAGAGAGGGAAAAAACACAGGAAATGATATGAGAGACATTGTAAATAAATCAATTAATGAGCACATTTGTTAGTGAGAGAAAGGTCTGAGGTACAGAAGGGAGACGATGCTCACACGTTTGTGCGAAAAGTGGCAAAGCAGCTGTTAATTAGTGTGAAAAAGTGAGGTGTGTCTCTTTCTTAGAGTCATTAATGGAATATGAAATCGTGTAATTAATGGCAGCGAAAAAGGCAAGCCAATTATAAAGTTAAGTGAAGTGTGGGAACAGAAACAGTAATTAGAGTGCTATGCCGTGCAACCTTACTGAAATTTATTCTAGTCATCTTGCTGCCATGAATGCATGATGGAGAATGGATATCTGAAGCCTTGCGTGGAATACAGACCACATATATTTACAGGCCTCTTCCCTTCTTACAAGCTCTAAGATTACCCTCATTCTTGATGATTAGCCAGTTAACATCTAAATGTTGACAACATGGACAATACCAAAGTACTGAAAATCAGCTTCTGAGTTCTGAAAGTTATGAACTTGATTTGAGCTGATCCAGCTGTTTAAATAAAGGTGAGCTGAGATTTGCTTGATTTATATTAGCGTTAGTGTGAAGTATTGAGCTAGCTAGCTTTGAGTCTAAACAATGTGCTGTTCACGAAAAAGACAAGACAGAGCCTAAGTTGAGGCCCCTGCTGAGCATGTAAAATGGGAGGTACAGTGTGCAAAGATGTTTACACCATATTTATACCTAGAGAGAGAGAAAAAGAGTGAGAGAGAACCCTGTGCATGGCCTCAAATCCCAGCAATAACTGCTTTTCCATTTCTGTGGAATACTATTTTCTTTTTATGCTTTGTCAACAGAATACAGAAACCTGGACACCTCCAGTCTTTGTGGATGGCTCAGTGTACTCTTTGTCTCACTATGCTAACAGATTCAGACCTTATAAGCCCATCACCAAACCTGGCACAACCTGCTAGAGATTAACAGAGACTTTAACTTGGCTTTGGGTTGCAAATCAACCAATATGACAATGGGTCGCTGTTAAACATGACTTCAAACCATAATGAGTCAACATCCTTGACACTGCAGCACAGTGACTGGTTGAGCCATGTATGGGGCAACGAAAGGGTGCTTATGAATATAATTTGCTTTTACTTATGCGATCTAACGTTTAGCGTTGCAAAGGAAGACATCATCTATTGTGATTCTGATTCACCCTTTGAGAAGTATAATAAGAACAAGGCTTCCAAATGAACAAACAGAAATGTAAAAATGGTTGGCGCCACGGGTTGTCTGCTCTTTTTTTGAGCAATAATAAATTGGAATGTCTTTCATGTTGCTGAATGCATGTTTATTTACTGGTACTGCCAGAGAAAGCAGGCTGTTTTCCTTGTCGCTCTCTGTCATTTTCATGTGATCCAATTGTAGGTAATTGGAACAAACTGTGGATTATTTCATGCAGAAAGTTATAATTGTAGTGTCGCCTCCAGATATTTCTGACTAGATTTTAAGATTCTTAATTTTTCCTTATCATATTCACTGTCCGTCGTTGTAAACCAAAATGGTAAAGATTGTGTGAAACCAGGGCCAGGACTGGAAATGTGAGAAAACAACATTCCAGCCTCTCTCACTGTCATCTGATCGTTGATAGCAGGCCTGTGAGCATCAAAAAATGTAATGGCAACTATAATCATAAAATCAACTCCAACAGTAGATTAATTTCATCCCTTTGTTTTTATGTAGTCCACCAAATCATCTGAGAGGGTAAAGAAGCCATGCTTAACTTTACAAATGGACTGTGTAGAAAAAGTATGGCATTAAGTGTGGCACAATGGCTAGTCAGCCCTATATTGAAGAACATCAGAGGCCTCGTGACTTTTTTGGGGGGAAGGTCGTGCCAAAGGCTATATGACAGCACTAACGCTGCCTGTTCTGCTGCCGGCCCCACAAAGAATGACTCCAGTTCTGGGCCGCTGCAATTCCAGGAATAAGAGCACTGGGACCGGATGAGATTCACACATCCTTGTGTTCTTCTCACCACCTCTCCTACACTAAAACATTTTAAATTCCATTTCACTCAGACAACACAATTTGGAAAGAAGAAATTGTCATTTTGCCAGACCATTTACACATAAGACTCTTTTGCAACTGATATTTTTAAATCTCTTCCATAGCTACGTTTTATGAGTCAAACAAATACTAAATATCATAAGAACATTGATGAAGTATAAAATGAAGAATGTGGTGTACTGGCTTCACTTTTAAGAAAAGTAATGGGAGGAGGACTGTCAACTAAGGCAACTTGTTAGACAACTTTATTAAATGAAATGTTACAACAATGCACAATGGGGTGGAGAAAACGAGCAGTCGAATTTCAGCTCAACTTAAATGTAACCTAATCCTATCCTAACTTCTCATTAAATCCTAGAAACCCCATACAAAGACCTATTCTGTGATTGACAGGTGGCTTCGACTGTGAGCATTCAGCAGTACCCAAACAGGATTCCTGTACAAATGCCAACTGGGTCAAGCTCTTCCGCCTACAGCATCATACGTGCCTCACCTTTGTTGTCATAATGACCTCGACGTAGCCACACCAGTATTTGAGTAGAATGGGGCAGCAGTGACTGAGGCCCCATTTGCACTTATTACTGTACTTGTAATATCTGGAAAATTTCCAGATAAACTTCTAATTTAGGTCCTGACTTTTTTTCTTTTTATATGTAAATTGTCCAGTGTCTATTTGCAATCACAACAGGTGATACAGAAATATACTTTACTATGCTTGACTTTGGGTTATTATTATTATCATTATTTTTATTGTTGATATATATATATATTTTTTGTGAGTGTGGGGTGGGGGGTNGGGGGTGGGTTGTTATTGTTGATTGGGTCTTTTTTTTCCAAATTGATTTGTTGCAACATTTTTTTTCTGATGTCTGTTCTCAAACAAATAACTGTGCACACTTCTGTCTGCAGATTTCAGATTTGTGCAACCCCCTCCCTCATGGCATCCCTAAATGTTCTTCCATTCCGTCTCTTGCAACAATCTTCTCATACATCTTTTCATACTTTCTGATGTATTTCATAATATTAAAGCATTCATGAACTCACGAAGTGGAAATGTTCAGAAACCAGGTCTCCAAACACCAAATTATCTCTATGCGTCAAAACAGTGTGATTTAGATTCTGGTTTAACTGAGAGAAACCAACAGATTTTATTATAGTCAGAGAGCGACTGAGTATTTTAATCCTCTTGGCAGCAGTACTGGGTGAGAATTGTTTTCTCAGGGTCTCGTGATGCTTTAGTGAGAAAGCAATAACACTGCCTAAAGAACAGATGGAAAGTCTCAACGAATCCTCCCTGTTTCCCTTCGCCTATCTTAATGATACGTCTTGTCCAAATATACTACTCCTTTCATCAGAATTTCCAGTCTCTTCTGCACTGGTGGATACCAAGCCAACGATGCTCAACGATCCTCCCCATGCTTAGTTCTCCATCATGTATCTTATCTTTGTGTGTGTGTGTGTGTGTGTCTACCAGTGCATCAACAATTGTCCCTCCCGGTCTTCCTCCGTGGCCCCCTCAGACAGGGAATGGCGGGGAAGAGCGTAGAGTCCGTGTCCTATCAGCAAGATAAGAGAGGTGAACAGGTCTCTTCCATTCTCTCATGCTCTCACTGGTTGAGCCGAAGATTGCTGCTCAAAACAGAACTCAGACTTCCCCCTAACCCTCTCTTGACTTGCTCTCCTTACCCACAAATCAGAGCGATGGATGAGAATGCTGTTTTGAATACAGCCAAGATATGAGGAGTCAAGTTGTGTCAGGAGACCTTTTCGTGGGAGAGGGTAGAATTCCAGTATTTACTGCACTGTACCCTGAAAGCTGAGAGGTACAACCCAGACTATGAGAGCAGAAACATGAGAGGTGTGTACTCTTGGTCTTTATGTCTTTGTGGGGAGAGTTGTGTCTATGTAGAACAGGGAGGAGGAGGTCTGGATGAGCTCCAGCTGCGCTCCTTATCAGGTCCTTAGACAGGATCCTCTGGTTCACTGTGAGGGGAGAACTATTTTGGAAGTTCCTTTCATCTCTGCGTTTTCTTCATCATTTTGCTTCCCCCACAAAAAAAGCCAGAATCCCAGCAGTATTTCTTTACCCATCGACTCCCAGGGTTGGCTAAGGCTACATACTGAACACATCCTCCCCCCAATCGCTGTGGACACATCTTTTTGTGTTCCATTTAACCAGTTAATTACAATCAGCCACAATCCCCCTCTCCCCCACTCTGCTGCCTTCATTACCCACATTACCGTTATTATCGTTATGTTCTATTTAAGGGAACATTTCTCTCTATCCTGTGTGATTTGGATTAAAGAAGCTTTCCATACAAGATTAACTTAATAAAATAAGTGTGTGCTGAACATGGTGCTTATTCCTCACACAGAAAATTAGTGGGGAGGCATGGCACAAAAATGAAACATGGCTTTTGAGTCGCAGGACGCTTTCACAGAATTAATCCTAGTGGCTCCATCCGACAATGCTTCCACTAAGTGCCTAGAGAAATGTGATGTCTAATACTAAGTACGTTGCAGGGGCGACTAAGGTCAGTGGGTCCTTTCAAGGTATGTGATGGTTCATTTCAGATAGGTCTTCTACTGCAGCCTCACTTCCATATTCCTTGTGGCTAATCCCCATGGAAGCCAAGCTGCCCCTGAGGAATGCCTAAGGCTTGATCCAGGGGCCATTCTGGCCTAGGTGTCTACTGAGTATCATTTCAACATCCCATCTCAGAACCAGCCACTGTACTTGTGGGCTGCGTCCACCCCTCTTCCGTGGCTTGGCCCTTGAGAAAACAGGATTATGTCTGAAGTTTAGTGCTCCACCTACTCCAGCTCTGCTAGCATTAACTGCACCAGAGCCACAGCTTCAGGCCTTCTGCAGATAGGGCCACCTACAATATCCAACCCAAACCTTAGGCTGGGGGAGGAAGGATTACCCTTGATATTTGGCTAAGAGCATTATCGTCTCTCGAGACAATTATGCACTTGTTGTCTTCGTCAGTAAGATCAAGGCATCACAGCTTTGATGCAAAGTTATTTATTATCATTGAGAGGTGTTATTTCTCAAGAAAGCAGAATAAGTCTCGACCTCAGAGGTTTTTCTCGGCTAAGGAAAAGTTGAGACATTTCAAATTCCTTTTTGTGTACGTGGCATAAACATGAAGTTTTGTCCTTCATTAAGGAAAAACAAAACATGCTTCATATGGAAAACTGAAGAGAGAGAGAGAGAGAGCACAGAAAAGACAAAACAGCAAAGCTTCTGTAACCCAATTTCTTCCTAAGATTGATTCACCAATGAGACAACAACAAAAGAGAGAGAAAGATCTTAGATTTGGAAAACAACTGGAGGCCAGGGTTTAAGATGCCCTGGCGGAGTTGGTGACTGGCTGGCTCACAGAAAGTGGGAATGCTTCATTGGGAGCGCCACTAAGTTTGTAGCGAGCTAAGTCAACACAAAGCCGGCACATGAATTATTCACACACAGTGTTTTTAGAAACCCTTGTACTACAACAAGCTAAAGCTGGGGAAATTTCACCCTTGGAATTTTTTCACCATTTAATCTCTACTTTTGATAAAAGAGGATATGTTTAATTTGGTTTCCAGCATTTTAATTAGTCATCCTCTCAAAAACACTTTTTTTGTTGGTTTAGGGAATAGGGTGTAACACAAGTGCTTTTGGGTAGGGAATAGGCACTCTTGTTTTGAAGGCAGCTGAGGACAGAATGTAAGTCTAAAATTAAAAGTTGGGTGTGGGCTGGAATACAAATCAGATCTATCCATATCTGTGTAAACTTCCAAGCCCACAATGCTCTAAATCAACATTATCAAATTTGAGCTTAGGGCTTTGCATCCAAAAATGCAAAGTGCAACAGGCAAAAGACAAAATAACACATATCTGGACACCCGGATTTGTAAGCCACTTCATTTGAAGACGGTGGCTGGTATTTGAATAGCTTTACATAGAGGAGAGCAGAGCTATATTTTTCATGAGGTGGCCTATAGCTTCAAGCGCCTGCAACGAGGTAAGCTAGGTTCAGGCACTGATATAAAAGTCAGTCGCAGTAGGGTAGGCAGCCTCGTATTCAGTCTCATTACAGATACCAGTGGAAGGGTGGGGAGTCTGTGTTTAAGGGGGATGCATGTTGTTCCACACCTGCTGTTCACAGTCACACGGTAATAAGGGGGCCAGCCTGCAAACACTGACTGGAGCTTGGTGGACTGCGGCTGATGAGCCCGGGCTAATTCAGGGGTGATTATGTAGTTTACTGGACCACTAAACCTCTTTAAGCTTGTAATTACAGCCTATTTGAGGGGGAACATTCAAAAGCAATTCAGCTGCGCCGTGCCTTGCCACGCCGACCGCAGCTGGAGGTGGGCTGCTGGCACTCGGCGGGGGAGTCTGATATCTGTGGGGATGGGGATTTTAGCACAGTCAGTCAGGTAGCATCACGGACAAAGAGGTACATGCCACCTCGGCCGACCCACTCCGGAGAGTGCCAGCCAGCGGCTGTGCTTGACACACAAAATCAGTGCGGCTTGGGATCGTTTAAAGCTGATAAACACCCAAATGATTGTTTTAGCTATTGTCAAGAGGACTGCGAGTGAAATGCAAAGCAGGGCTATTAATGCATGCTTCGGTACACAAGCTACTCCACCCTCCTGCCTCCCAACAGCCAAAACTGGGTTTGTTGAAGGTGGGGGCCGAGTGGCAGGAGCAGGAACTCATGGTGCATTAAATGTTAAGAGAATCGGGTTACTATATTGCACCTTGACCAAAGAATCGTTTCCAATGCCTTTACTTTCAAGGAAATTATCCTTTAGCTAATTCCACTGAAATGTGATACTCAAAGGAAGCAATTTCGGAACCACAAAAAAATTCTAATAACCTGCACGATATTATTATGTTATTATCATAATTACCCTTTTGCCCTGGCCATTTTAATTAATGTTCAATGGAGGGCCTGAGGGGGAGGAGAAACCTGGTCACGGTTGGAAAAGAGTTAAAAGAAGGTAAAGGTATTTTACAATTGCTCCCTTATGCCATTTCACTGCCTGGATAAAAGTGGGCAGAGTGAAGGAAGGAAGAACACAGAGACATATTTCTCCTTTCCTCTTCTTCTGTGATCTCATTTTATCTCCTTCTCCCACCTCTTCTTTCTTTCATTCTCTCTCTCTTTCTCACTGAGCGGAAGACAGATCCTTCTCCATCGGTGCACAGCTTATACAAATCGATGACTTAATCTGTCGTAACAAACAAGTGAGCAGCGCCTTGCCTCTGTCTGCTTCCTTTTCCACCACAGCTAAAACACTCCGCTGATAACAGAGAGAAATAAAAATAAAAAGGCCCATAGACCAACACTCTCTTCCTCTCCTAGTGATCTCACACTTTCTATTAACGTCTGAATCTAATCTGATGAAATACGGCCACGTCTGGTTCAAGACACATATTGCAGATGCCTCGCACAGGGGAGTGATTCCCTGGCTGCACGCGGCAATCTCCATGGGGACGACATGGATCAGCAGGTGCTCTCAATGCAGCTCCCATGCAGCCATGCATCCCTTATTGCGACAGGAAACACCATGCACTCAGCGCGGCAGGAAAAGGTCAAGATCCACTATCAGAGCTAAATGGAGAGAATCCTATTCAATAGTTGAGTATGTGCCAGGACCTGGATAAAGTTAAGGCAAATAAGACAAATCTAAGAGGTTTTAAGTGTCTGAGACCATTTACCCTTTGTTCATCACCTTGGGAAATCAATGACAACAAAGACAACGGCACTTTAAAAGGGTTTTGGATTCAGTGCACAGGACATGCTAGCTCCATTAAACGTTTTATGCACTTACGCATGATGGTTTAAACTAATTTCATTTATCTCCTCTCCAAGACAGCACAGTTAATGATAGACTATAAAATGCTTTCCCCCTTTTTCCTGTTTTGGCCCACTTTGCTTGCAAAATGAAGCAGTGTCAGTCTAGGTGTTACTGATTCAGAAATGAGTGCATGTGTTTTAATGTGTGTGTACTTTCTTTCAGACACATTGCCAGACAATTACGCTGTTGATGCTCTGTGAGTCCTTCATGAAGGGAAAAAAAGCCCCATCAAGAGGCCTGAGGGTAGTGCCATTTTCTCCTGAAGAACTGTTTGTCCCCAGATGAAAAACACAATGAGCTCAGAGCAGCACGCATGGCTGAGATTACAAGTAGGAGGAACCGAATTGATAAATTAGTTCAGCAAACGTGCAAACTGATTACCGCGTCTCTGCTGCCATATAATCCATCAGGCATACACTGGCGCACATGCACACACAAACAGAGTGAGCCAAGAGTATCTGGGACAGACTGCTGGAGCTCTGCTCTGTGGGGGAATGCTCTGCAGTGGCTGTAAGTAAAAGGTATTGAGCTGGTGACTGCAGGCGGAAAGATCCCTGAGCACTGACGATTACAGCATAGCTAGGGTAAATCAGCAAAGCCTGGTCTGAATCTCCACACATAGCGCCATCTAAAAACATCAATGGACCTTTACCTCTTGGCAAGACCATAGCTAAACTCTGGCCAACAGTACTCCTTGGATTAAGATGCATTACAGAACAGAGCATGCTGGACTGACACCCAAAGATTCAAATTGGCAATGCTGTAGAACGTAGACTTGTATAGACATCCAAATATGACTGTCCTTATGTCACCTCAGGTTGTATCCTCTGTCCTTCCCAGCTCTGGCAGTTGTGGATCAAGCATCTACCGTAATCCCTGATTAACATCCTGCCTAAATGCCCCATAAATCCATCCCAATGACAACTGAACTAACACTACTATGGTCAACAACACTGAGTGATTAGTGGATATCTAAATGGAATGTACCAGACTTCAGATATTTATACTGTATTTCCACTATAGGCTACTGAATTTCTTTGACAGAAAGACTGCTTAGGAGGTGGTGAATATAGGAGAACCACACCTGAGCTCCAAGCTTCTTCTAAAAACCAGCTGAGGAGTTCATATTCACAGAGCATTTTAGAAACTAGAAACTAGAATTGAGAGACAGCACGGTTTGTCACGTCAAGGCCATGGCTGGTATGCAGACAGAGGACCATGCAGGCCTAGCATGATCTCACACTCAACAGTCGTTAGCGGCTAATCCTTCACAAGTAGCTGATAATGAAATACAATACTGTTATGATATAACAGGCCAGAGTATAACTTTCTCCAACTGACAACGTAATGAAAGTGCCTAAGAGTGCATGTTAACAAGCTGGACGGATGGAATTCAGTGAGGCCCACCTGTGTACTAGTGGAAAACTGTGTACAAGAATACTATCCTCTCCAATGACGTGGCTGCAACAGTGGCTGGCCCCGTGGGCATTATAAATTTGTCAGGTTCTTGAGAGCAGCGAGGACGACTGAGGGACAGCTCTCATCTGGACTAGCTACGCTTCAACAGTTCAGAGGTTACATGAAGTAAAACTTAATTGCCTTTCAGGGACATTACAGAGAAAGGGAGCCGACCAACTGCGTCAGGACGCAGAAAGAGAGAGTGGTGTCAATTAAGCACTGTTCTGCCTTTGTTCCAAAGCCTCAGTCCAAAGGTGCAGCTGATGTTGGGGACGCTGTGGTGGGCTTGGGTAGAAAAAGGTCTACTGATGTGGTGCTCATCAATCAGGGCACAGATGGCCTGTGAAAGGCTGTGTCAGCAGTGACAGAGCAGCGCCCATCCACCTCTCCTTGCACCATGTGGAGTCTGCCAATTCGATCCATTCTGTCCATGACACACCAATGCCTTTTACGCTGTCACCCTCGAAGCCTTACCAATGATGGATATACAGTCTTTTTCCACCCTCTCTCTCTTTCTCTCTCTAGGGGTGAGGGGNGGGGGTCCAGGGGGCTGTCTATCCACAAAGACCAGCCCCAAAGAGTTGCCTGCCCCACATCCCAGGGGCCTGTCAGTGGGGTAATTGATGATGTTTTCATTACAAGATGTGGGAGCAGGGGGGCGCATCCTGCCTCAATGGGCAGCCACAGCCCTAAGATTGACTCAGCTGCCTCTTCTTTGACACCAACTTTTATAAAAAGCATCAAGTCATTGCTTCCAAATGTCTCACACACACAAATAAACATGTATCCTCTCTCTCAAACAAAAACACCACAGAGACCAAAAAAAGCTACAACAGCTGAAGTAGAGACCCAGTTGGCTGAATGAAACATAGTAAAACAGCAAAGATACACAGTTCAGAAGAACATAAACTACAGACAGAGTCAAGAAAGAAGCCATTTTTTTCAAAGATCCACAGTGCTTGATCCTCACTGTCTGAAGAATTCCTTGAAGCTATTTCAATTTTGTGGCGCCTCCAGTACTCACTGCTACTTAGATGAAATTAAGAAATAACCAGCGACCTTAGGCTGCTAAATTCAATTTGCAAATATTAATCTGCATGCTCTGGTTAAAAATGAATGAATGAATGTAAAAACAATATACACTCAGAGCTCCAATTTTTTGGCTGGGGTCATTTGATTTGTGTATGCGCATGGCTCTCTTGAGGTTTGGCCTTGTGTTTTCATTAAAGGTGAGAGAAAACTTGAGAGTAGGGCTCCCCACCAAGCCGAATGCGGAGTGCCACGCTGGGGTTGCCATGGGTGACCAGTGCGCTAACATCTCACGGCAATAAACAACCACGGACTAATGGCATCTAAGGCCTGGTTGACCTCTGACCTCTAATGGATGTGGCGGCTTTTTTGACAAGCCATTCAGTGTGGGCTCTTGGCTAACTGTTACCCTGCCTAAAGTTTGTTTACAAGGATGTCCCTCTTCTTGACAAAGAGGAGCCAGCTAGGAGCCTCACTTGCAATAATGGTGCCCATGTTTTAAGGCGTTACAAAATGGATGCTGTGATGTTACGTAGACAGACAATTCTGGGGGTGTTTATGTTTCATGACATATATGTTGATGACAATACAAATGCTTTTTAAATTTACAAAAAATACTGCTGTATCTTCATGTTCTTGAACACTTCCTTGATGGTAATTTCATGGTATTCTTTGGATACCAAATAAAAACCATAGCATATATCAAAGAAGTAGTAGTAAAGTATTTTGTAAAGGCACATTGCAAGAATTCACATTTACTGGCACATTACAAAATTGTATGTTTGATCATCAAAATTTTAATTTTGTGTTTGCAATGTCCAATTTAAGTCTTTCAAAACTTTTCATTGAGGTGATAACAGGCTAGTTTGACAACCAAAGGTGGTCAAGGCAGCATATCGTCAGGTCCAAACCCTTGTGATAAGATCTGTCAGGGCACCCAGTTGCTATGGCGATACGAGTGGTGGGTCTTGCTGTTTGAACCATGTCAACACACAGCACCATCACAACCATTTCACAGACAACTTTCAAGATGGTATCTAATGCTGGGAACTATGAATAAGATGGCACTTTTTTCATTCTGTTTGTGTTGGTCATAATAATTACATTTTTAATGCTTCTGTTTTGCTATGCACAGCACTTACACAACACATATTCTTCTGCCCTGCAGAAGTTCCTAGATTTTGATTAATATGTGAGACATGTAAGTGCAAATCTTATCTTGACTTGTTGAATTAAAATGGACATGTAGGAAAATTCACTGCTTTGTGCCAAATGTATGACTTCATTCCAGTGTTTTTTTTTTGTTTTGTTTTTTTTAAAGTAAAACCGAGAAGCCCAGCCTCTTGAAACCCCCCTCTGTGCTTTCCATGCACTACTTTTTGAGGAGGTCATATGCTGAACATCTGTAATTTTGCCCAGGAAATCATCAGCAGGCCAATTCAAACCAACTCTCTCCCCCTGACTCCAGCCTCCAACTATGGGGCAACAAATTCAGCCCAACACCCTGAAGAGGACACAGCCCGTTCCCCCTCCTGCTGGTCCAACCAGCTCAGGGCCCTCTGCACGATTCAGTCCATCGAGTGCAGAAATGAGTTATAGCGTTTTTCACACCTGGTTCTGCTCAAGATGCAGCACAGTTGAGGTTTGGCAAAATGTGCTCCCAGTGAGTAAGAGAAAAAAACAAGAATGTTGCCTCCACCAGAATTGTTACATGTGTGTGAAGAGGGTGCTAAATTGGAGCCTAATTGCATTAAAAGCGATTATGCCTTCCAGTTTCATTTTGAACACAAACACCACGTAAAATGGGGGGGGAAACGAGCGATTGCACATTGTGCTGTGGTTTGCTTTTTACGAGCTGTGATGGAGGCTCCCTCCCGCTCTCCGGTTCTGTGTACAAACACGACGAAGCCCAGAGCCTGTAGTGCCAGCCTAATATTCAGCTGTTCCAGGATCAGTCCTTATTGCGGCTGCATAGCAACAATCTGAAGCCTGGCTTTCATCTAATTACTCTATCACATAATTTTGCAAATTGCCCTTTCACTGGGGAGCTGAGTGCAAAAACATAAGCACAGCGGGATTTGGGGCAATGGCTTCCATTTATTACTCATTTCTTGTTAAATTAAACAAGAAAATACTGTTTGTGAGATAGAGGGTGAAAATCAGGAGGGAACAAGGAATGGGAAGGAGGGGGGAAAAGAGTCCAATTTCACGGCCACGGGAACAGGAAAGCTGCTCAGTGCACCCAGCATTCCTCTCCAGGATGCCTGGCACAATCACACTATCTTTGTTCAGATAAAATAAAAAAACAAACAACAGTTAAAGCAGGAAAAATAACAGAAGTTTAGGGCCTCTTTGTTTTTTTGTTTTTTACTTCACCACAAAGTTTATTGGAATGTGTTCACGCCAGCTTTACAGCATGCTAAAACACTTGTGAGTGAAGAGTAATTAGCTATAGCATTTCTTCCTCTCTTTCTCTATGCTATTCTCAGACCTGCAAACCTCCCTCTTCCACTCGCCCTGCAAGCCGGCTAATAACTGGGAACTGAAAACAACTGATTAAAGAGCAGCTTTAGGGTGTAGCTACCCCAAAAGCCTTCATCGTCTCCTCTGTATCGTTCTCCGTTCCGCTTATTGTTTTCCTCTCCCCCTCATCCACCGAATGGCTCATCAGAATAATCTTGCACCGCCACCCACTTCACACTTCCGTCTCGGCACAATGGCTTTACTGGTTGATTCATGTGACAAGCAAAAAACGCATTTTTTCTGTGGTTGAACTGTGCAACACATATGTAATCTATATTTCTCTAAGACAGAAGGCTATCGTCTGTGTGTGTTCTTTGTCCCGTTAGCTAATTGCCGCTGTCTTTATCTCCGAGGGCCAGACCTGAGGACTGTTCCTTCGCACATTGATTCAGAGGAAAAGGGACATCAGAGGTTCAGCAACTACCTCTTATAGTACATCAATCCTGGGGTCTCACACTTTCTCTTACATCTTTGTGGCCCCAGTTGAGACTTTCCGACATCCTTTGAGTAAAAGGCAGTTGGAAACGGAAGGCGAGACGACTGCATTGTCCGTAAGGTCAGTCATCCGTGCCTCACGTGCTGCGTGTTGTTTTGTTCCCCATACAAATGCTGAGCTGTCAGAGTGAAGCGCTCGAAGCAGGGAGTGAAACGAGTCTAATTTCTCGAGTTTGCAATAAGGAGTGCTGTACAAACCTATTTACAGCAGAGCCTGAAAGTGTTTCCATTTATGTTTCGATCTGACCAAAGCACTCGCTGTCTCTGTATTAAAGTCAACTTCCTTTCTCCCTCTTTCTATGAGTCTTTTTTCTCTCTCCTCCTAAGCAGGAATTCTGATGCCATGTCATTGGTTTCTTTACCTTTTTTTCATCTCAAGCACTGTGTTTTGCTCTCTCTCTCTCTCTCTCTCTCTCTCTAAGGAGTGTTTGCAATCATTTTCAATTAATTGGAGATTGATACATTTCATACAAAAGTGTCCCACAATCACAATACATGTCTGTTAAGGGTGTTTGCTTGTTTGATGTTATGTGATTGTTTGCTAAGTGTTCTAAGTAGTTGCTAGAGCACTGCTAAGGGATTGCTAGGGTGAAAAATTCTTCAATGTAATAGCACATCTTTCCTTAACAAATCACATCATTTAAGATATACAGATCACGGACAACACAGGACAAGCTATGCTGCAAAGTTTAATACTTAGAATAAGGGGTTTGTTGAGCAATAGTAAGAGTGGCATTCTAAACTCTAACTGTATCATCTAAAAGAAAAGTTTTTGCATTTTTATAATAATAATAATAAGCATTTACTATTAATCATTTTTACCTAGAAGATGTCCTAAAAGAGGGGTTTTGTCAGATTTAGCAAACATCCTGGGGACAGTTTTGTCCCTGAAGTATAGTTAAATACAAACACAAACACTTCAGACAGAACAAGCTCTCAATGACACAATACTGTCCACCACAATAGTCAGCCAAGACAAACAGGAAACTAAACTTCCATTAGTCTGTGCTCTTGTGGATATTGCACACTGTTGTTTGTGTGTATGTATGTGTGTGTCTGTGTGAACTGGCAAATGGCTTTCTTTTCACACACCTTTCTCCTGGGGCCGCTAAAGGTGGGAGTTGATGGGGGTTTGAGTGTGTGTATGTGTGAGTTGGGGGTGTGTTTGGGGCAGGTGAAGTTCTGGGGTGCTCAGGCATAG